>CANSGD010000629.1:0-127648 GCA_947645195.1 Patellifolia procumbens | reverse complement strand
CTTCGAGTACACCAATATATCGTCAGTGAACACTATCACGAACTTGTCCAGGTACGGTTGGAAAGTCCTGTTCATGAGGTTCATAAAGCTGCTGAAGTATGAGCGAGTCCAAAAGCATAACTGTGAACTCATAATGGCCATATCTTGTACGAAAGGTTGTCTTCGGGATGTCTTCTTCAGCAATTTGTAGTTGGTGATAACCCGATCGTAAATCGATCCCGGAAAACATTGTTACACCTTAAAGCTGATCGAACAAATCTTCGATCCTTGAAAGCGGATATATATTCTTTACTGCGGCATTGTTCAACTCCCTATAATCGATACACAACCTCAAAGATCCGTCTTTCTTCCTGACAAACAACATCGGGCTCTCCAATGTAAGACACTAGATCGAATGTGTCCTTTATCCAACAAACTCTTCTAATTGAACCTTTAATTCTTGCATTTCTGCAGGTGCCATTATTCGTATGGGCATTAGAGATAGGTCCGGTTCTAGGGACTAAGTCAATCTTAAAGCTCACTTCTCTCTGGTGGCATTCGTGTAAGCTCTTCGGGAAATACATCTGGAAGCTCCCTTTACTAAAGAATTTGGAGTCAACTCTTCGATCCTCCATACTTATGTCCCTACTTGACATAAGTAGACTGGGTAGCCTTTTCTAAGATAGGTTTGAAGGTTTAGGGCTGAGATTATCTTGACATCGGGTTTAGAGATTATACCCTTATAGGATATCCTATTCCCTTTTGGTCCAAGAGATATTTTCCGGTTATGACACTCAATCTTGGCTTTATGCTTAAGCTAACCAATCCATTTCCAAGATAACTTCAAACTCTTTCAGGTCAAAGAGGATAAGGTCGGCTGGTAAAATTCAGTACCAGGGATGTCTCCGAAAGAGAGATTCGCAAAGAACGGTTTCACACTTTCACCATTAGGCATGGTTATATTGCTTGACAAGATTGGATAGACTCTAGGGAATGCTTATTAACAAAAGCACTAGAAATAATAGAATGAGACGTTCCTGAATCAAAGAGTACATAAGCACGGTGAGTTTACGAAAAAAAGTACCCCTGTTGGCCTCACTTCGGCTCATGACATTGATCCTTCCATTGTTGGAGTAGTTTCCATTGTCGTTCTTGTATTGATTTCCATTTCCACCACCAAAGAGTGGTTGTTGTTCTTGTTGAACATTTCTCCCTTGATTGTAACTTCCTTGACTAGTGGGGCAGTTGTTCAAGTTTTTGAGTCTGTTTCACCTCCATTGGTTGTCATTATTCACCATCCGGTCAGTTTTGAGCCGGCTCCTTAGGGCTGTTATATGATTTATGACCGCAGACATTCGAAACATTTGATTCTTTCGCCTTGACAAGTGAATCCTGGGTGGCGGACATAGTTCTTCTTGTTCTTGTTTCCTTGATGGGTCTGTTGTCCATAACCCTGATTGTTGCGATTGTTGTAGCGTCCTCTATTGTTGTTGTTTCCACTAGTGTTGTTGTTGGGCATTTTGTCATACCCTTGAGCAAGGTTGTTAAAGTCGAGATTCTAACTTAAATCGGAAAGACATGTTAAAATCGGATCGGAAGATTCTACAAATTTTGCGGATATAGAATTTTATAATGCATTGTATAACTTATTTAGCCATTCTTTAGCATTAAATGATTTAAAAAAAATTATTTAGTTATTTGGTCCTTTTATTTACAATTATTCATTTAAATTTAAATACTGTTGAGATTAGAAGTGCAAGGCCACTAATCGTGTATCAAAAAACTTCTCCTAGTATCATTGTTGATGAAAAAGACGAGTTTGAGTGAATTGTGAAAGTGAATTGAGTAAGTATTATAAAAAAATTATTGAATATATGAATGTTACTCATCTAGAAAAAGAGAAACATTATAACAATAGGCTTGGCCCATTATTTTAACGGAATCTCGAAGTTTTGCTAATATCGTATAGAATTGTTAAAATCTTAAGATTTTAATGACGATTTTAAGATTCTAGTGATTTTTCATGATTCTAAGTAAGATTTCAACATATTAAAATTCTAGTTGCGATTTACATCGTTTTGCAAATTAAGATTGTGAAATCGTAAGATTTTATGACTTAAATCGTGATTTTAATAACCATGCCCTTGAGTGTTGTTGTTGCCGGTAGGTTCCTTCCTTTTGTGTTGGCCTATCACCTCTCTTTCACGTTGTAAGATTCTCTCCAGGTTTGAGGCATATGCTTCAGAGGTGCTACCCCATTCGAGTCTGAATGTCAAACTTAAGTCGTCTTCAAACTTCTGGGCATTAGTTCCTTCATCTGGCACTACAGTCGAGCAGAATCGGACATACTCATTGAATTTGTGAGCGTACTTTTGCACACTCATGTTATAGCTCCGGTTAACCTACTAAATTCATTGTACTTTTGTCTATCTATGTGCTCGAGGAAGAATCGAGCCCTAATCGCTACCTTAAAAGCTTCCCATGTAAAGTTCTCTTGAGCTCTAACAGCTGGTCCTACACTTTCCCCACCAAGTATCGGCATCCTCGTGGCAATAAAAGGTGACATTTTCTGGGCCTCGCGGTACCTATGACCGGGAAAATCTTCCCATTTAAAGATCAACTAAGAAATTAGGAAGTAAATAACTAGCAAATAGACTAAGTGATTCGAATTAAACTATATAAAGAGGACACTAGGGATAGGGGATTCACGAGCTAACATTTAATTAACCAAATCGCCAAGCCAAGGGGATTCATTAGGGTCGATAAGGGACTAAGTCATTCAAATCTTCCTAATTACTCTCTCGAGCTAATTAGGAGGACCTAATCAACCAATTTTACCTATTCTCATGGTAAAATTAATCAACCAAGTATTTCCCACAATTCATAGTGATTCGATTGAGGTACTAGGAAGTCAACACCTATTCTTATGGTGAAGTAAACCTATTGACTAGCTTAAGGTCAATCTAGGCTTCATTTCTCAATCCTTCACCTAAGTTATCCAAATCTAGTTTAAATGGTGATCAATTAATCAAACATAACAATTAATTTAAACTAGACTACCACCTTTACTTGGTCTAACCCCCAAGCTTGGTTTTCAAGGTCAACTCATGGTTAGCAAGGTCATCCCTACCCCTAACTACTAATATACTTTCTAGCCATGAAAAAGGTAAAATAAAAAGCTTGAATCAACAATGGTGATTCAATAATGGTGAAAATCATCTCAACAAAGCTAATAAACAACTAATCACTACTTATCAATGCTAAATCAAAATGAAGCAAATAAAGAGAAGAGTAAGAAGAAATACTCAAAAATGGATGAAAATCAATTGCAAAACTCCATTGAAATAGCTTCAATCATCATTCATCAATATTCAACTCTTAGATCTAATTTATCTCTCTAAACATTCAACTTCTCTCTCTACTCTCTGTGTAATTAAAATCTGGAATTAAAAACCAAGTTAATTATTATTACGAAATGGGTTTACATACCCCGTAAACATAAGGACAAAATGTAAAAGACGATCCAAAAATAACAATTCCGGGCTGTTCTTTGCCAGTGGAGCCCCTCCTTTCTTCATTTCTTCGTGGACGGAGTGCCCGCTCCCCTGTAAACACTTCAATAAGAGATTAGATATGGGAGGGGGATGCATATGCACATGTAATGATCTATATGCAACCTAACTAAAACTAAATGCAAAGCATGAGAATGTGAAAAAGGATGTAAAAGGGAAGAAAAAGGAAACTATATGGCATAAAATGCATTAAATGACCTAAAACTACTCCTAATTAGTGAACCTAAAGTCCACTTACCTCTTCTAATAATAAGTCAATCTACCCGAAACCCCGGAATAAGTAGACCTTTTGTAAACTCATCTTCCGAAATTGAGTTATGACCGGTTGGTAACTTGTTTAATAGGTTAAATATAACATGTGTGATATGTAATTGGTGAGACTTTTTTATATTAAATTTACTTTATTTGATTTCATTCTAACAAATTTGAACATAATTAACACTTTTTTACAAATTAATCCTATCCTTTTATCTCTCTCCTCCCTTTAAACAGTAAACACCACCTTTCCCACCATCTTTCTCCATTGAAGAACGCCATTGACGAGCAAAGAAGTTGAATTTTTTGAATTCAAGTGATTTTTCCTAATTGAAAGACATTGAAGGTGGATGAGTAAAATCTCAGCCGAAAGAATCTCTTGAAGCTTAACAGCGAAGTTGAATAACGAAGCCATTAAAGGTGGATGAGTCAACCTTCTCCACCTCTATCACCACCTTAATTATTCCCCTCATCATCTTTCTTAATTCTCTCTCGTCCTCTAATCACTTATACTCATCATCTGCTTGCATTTCTTAAATTTTCAAAGTGAATGCTGTTGTTGTAGGTATCTACAATGAGGAATGAGGATACTCAAACACCTTTTCTGCTTTTTGTGATGAATATTTTATAAGCAATACCATCTGAACTTTATATCATTCTTCATTAATTTTACAATATCATCAATTCATTTGGCTGAGGTTTGCTGCAAGCTAGTATTTAAAACTGAAAAAGAAAATTTACGTATGAGTTGCCTATGGTATATGATGTCCACATTTAATAATAGTGATGGATTCCTTTTATTACTTTGATCAACCTGCAACCGTCCTTCCTTCAATTGTTTGGCGGCGGCAAAGACAGAGGAGAGGAAGAAGGTGGGGAGGGAGGTGGCAATCGTGGTTTGGTCATTGCTTGAGGAAGGCAGAGTATGGGAAGAAGCTGGGAAGGGAGGGCAACAAGGTTAAAGAGAAGATTAATTAAAATAAAAGCAAAATTAAATAAAATAACTTGTTGTACAGGTTGTAGGTTTTTTGACTTGTTTAAATTCAAGCGAGCAACAAGGTTTACTTATTCTGTGATTTCGAGTAGGTTGACTTATTATTAGAAGACGGAGCAAATGTTGGCTTATTTAAAACAATTTTTCCTTTATTTTAAACATTCTTTAATTTTCTCTTCCTGCTTTAATTCACTTCTTGTCCACCCCCTCCACCTCCTCATTTTTCAAATCTTTTTAAATGGTGGTATTCCTCACTGATTCTTTATAGTAATATAGTGGGCGCTTGAGTAGAATTTCACCTTGTTATATTACCTCAGCCTCGATCCTAAGTAGCTTTATAAAAGGCCTGAGAAGAAAAGTGCAGAATTTTCTTTAAAACTATTTAACTGACACCATTGGAAAAGAGATAAAATTCTCCATTGAATTGTCATACAACTAAACATTATCAATCAAAAATATTATAATGAACTGCGTTAAGGGAGGGGTTCATAAGGTATCGCAATATGGTTAGCTTGAAGGGGAAGAAAGACAGTTTATTAGAAAAGATAGAGGAGAAAGAAAATCAGAATTGTTATAAATAGAGTAGAGCAAGTATCTCTCCTGTCGTTTGTCTACTCAACAACCTTGTACGAATGCCTTCTTTTTCTTCTCTGAAGTCTAAGTCTACAAGAAACTAGAGAGAAAATTGTATTATTATTGTAGTTCTATAAATTTCCCTACTCAGATATTGTATAGGGGAAAAGATTGACCTCTTACATTGTTTTCCCAACTCTAAGAGTATCGTTTCCCCTCTCGTCCCCAGGCTCCTGCTTCTCTCCATAGATAACTTCTTAATGAACTTTTAGTTGTTTTCAGTGCACTAAAGTAGATTTTTTAAAAAGAAACTTATGAACGATCAAGGAGAAAGCATTTCTTTCTTCCTTTTTCCTTATGGATAGATATTGTTTAGTTTAATATTCTACATGCTATACAAGGATTGATTCTTTGTTCCTTTTTCTTTGTGCATAGATATTGTTGAGATTAATTTCTCTGTGGTATACAAGTATTGATTCTGGACAATGTTTGATTTAGCAATGCTGTTTGCGGAACGATGGAGGCAGAGGGTGTTACATACCCTTTGATCAATATACTCAATGACTTAGAAACAAATGAAAGCCTACTAGAAAAGGTATTAGTTGGTTTTTTTGTCCCTTCTTCACCCCTTGCCTGACGCAATCTGCTTGATGGCTGCCTTATTTTTCTGACGGACCATAGTTCATGTTTCTGGTTGCTAGTTTGATTCAATTGTGTTAAAAAATGCAGGCACTCAGCATTCTTGCAAGGATCTGGGACTCAAATAAACTGATGAAGCTTGAGGTCAGTGGTTCTATAAATTATTACCTCTCTTGCATTTATTATTTCTCCGAATGTTGGTTTGGGAACGATTGTAATTTATTCTCCATTTTGCATTTATATCATTGACATATTATACGATTGTTTCCAGTTTTACGACGGACCTGTTAATGGTTCAATAAAAATAAATGATTCAAGACGCCGCAATAAATCTCCTGGACTCGGTGGAAACGAAGTGGAAGTGTAAGTAGAAGTTATTTTTATGGATTGGTTTGATATTGCCTTATTCTTTCATATTACTATATGTTTCTGTTAAATTCTTTGATTATATGCACCTGTGAATGGTTCAACAAATATCGTTGATTCAAGAAGTTACAATGTTACTCTAGAGAGAGTTTGTGTATCGCCTGACAAAGACTCTAAATCTATGTTACTCAGACACGTATTGAGTGTCTACTCGGATACGGGTGTCCAAGTATCCGACTCGGCTATTTTGTAGAAAAAAGTCAAGTTTTTAGTTTAAAATGAAGTATCCAAGTGAGGTGTCGTGTCGGACACGACACGACACGACACCCGATTTTTGAGGTAAATGAAGGTGTCGGAGTAACATAGCTCTAAATTAACCCTAATTACACCAATATAATGAGTATTGGCTAAGCAAGAATCAATGTCCACACAGATTAGCTTAGACACTAAGTGCGCAAGCTACGATGTAAGTGATAGGCTAAAGTCGTATCACCTATTCAAAGATAATTCCTATAGTCCTCTAACAATGGTAGTAAAGGGAAGTAGGGTCGAATCCACAGAGAGATGGAGTTCTAAGTTAATATTCAACTAAAAAGCTACTTCAGACAAGATTAGATATAAACAGCTGAACTAATAATTAACTACTAGAAAACAATATAAAATGGATTTTTACTCTATAAAATAAAAGTCTAGGGAATTAGTTCGGTTCACCATGCTTATACCAATCAAAGGATCAAACAACTATCAGAACCTAGGTCGAGAATCAGAAGCACCTAAATCACACAAAGCTTCATCAATGAAAATAGGTCCAAGATGAAACTACCAGGATCTTATAACTTTGGTGGGTTTTTATTTTGAATAAAAGCACTACACTCTTCAGGAAGAGCGACACGTTCTACCCCACCAAAGTCTCTTTTCTTAGTTATCATATCTTTCAGAAATTTGGCATAAACAGGGACTTGGGTAATTAAATCTGTGAATGGAATCGTTAATCAAGGTTTTGACCATAGCTAAGAACTTACCAAACTGCTGATCGACCTTTGATTGTTGCATCCTGTGAGGAAAAGGTAGCCTTGGTGTAAAAGGCGTTTCAGAAACCTTTTCCTTTTTCTTCCCTGTCTGTTCAGCTTCTCTCAGACGTCGAACTCTTCCCTTTTCCTTCCTCTACCACCTTCTTCTTCCCCGTAGTTAGGGTAACCTCCTCAATGGGTAATGAAGGAGCATCAATAGCAATGCCACTACGAAGAGTGATGGCATTCACGTGCTCTCTCTGAATGGGTTGCCCTGGCAATTCCCTTGACGCCTCTGAGCACTAGTGCTTGCTAATTGTGCAATTTGAGTATTGGGAAGTTTGATGTGTTTGGGCTCTTTGTGCTTCCTCATTGGTCTTTTGCATAGACAACATCAATTTCAGCAAATCAGACGTGAAAGGCTCTTGTGGGTTTTGTGGAGGTGGGGTTTGAAAATTGTGTGGGGCTTGGAAGTTATGAGGGGGATTGAAGTTTTGTGGTGGGGTTCTTTGAAAGCTAGAGGGATTTTGGTAATATGAGGGTTTAGGATGATTTTGTGGAGGTGGAGGTTGATAATTTTGCTGGTTTTGGTAGGCATGTGGAGGGGGAAGGTTTGTGGTCTTTGTTGAAGGGCGTTTGCCTGCTCCATCTGATGTTGACTGAACTTATAGTCATGCCCAAAGTGACCCTGAACACCACATGCCTCGCAGTAAGATGAGGTAATGGGTGCTACGGCAGACATAGCATTAATGCTCAAGGGGGTGTTGTCGAGGAAGAGGATTTGATGGTGTTAATCTGCTGGCTCAGCTTCGCTATCTGCGAAGTCAATAATGCAATGACTTCTACCTCCAATACTTTCCTCGTGAGGCTGCGGGAAGTGGAATGATCATTGGCTGCAAGGTTTGATAGAAAATCATAGCCTACATCCACTTCCTTATCAAGAAAACTCCTCCCGCAGACGAGTCAACTATACTCTTCGTCTGAGGCTGCAGACCATTGTAGAATGTCAGCGTCAAGAACTATTTGTCCGTGTTGTGATGTGGACACTCTCTCTGTAAATCTCTGAACCTAGCCCACGCTTCCCGTAATGTTTCATCAGGCTCTTGGGAAAACGTGACTAGTTTGTTTCTGATTTCTGTTGTCTTTGTAGGTGGATAGTACTCTCTCAGAAATGCAGCAGAAATCTCACTTTATTTTGTTTCTTTCACGTCGTTCAACCATTTCTGGGCTCTATCTCTCAATGAGAACTCGAACAACATGACCTTCAGTTGATCTGGAGTGACGCCGACATGTTTGACGGTTCGACAAAGCTGTTGAAACCGCTGTAGATGATTTGCCGGGTCTTCAGTGGGATGCCCACCAAACTGATTTTGCTGAACCATGCTGATGAGTCCAGGCTTTATTTCGAAATTCGCTGCAACGATGGTGGGCATAGTAGGTCCAGTGGATAGACCATCTGGGTTGGGCACCCCATATGACTTCAGTGATTTAGACATAACTGAACTCGAGGTGTCTGATTCAGAGTTGTTCAGCTCAACGGACTTCTGAATTTTCTTTCGAAGTTGCCTGAGTGTCTTTGTCAAATTGGGATCCTCACGAACGAGGGTACCTTTTCTTCGAGACCCTGGGCATACAAAAGAAACAAAAAGAAGCAGTAAAACGTACCTCAATTGGAACAATGAAGTTCCAATGAGGCACAGAGAAGTAGACCAAATAACCAAACAAAAACTTAGAAAACTAGCCGTCTCCCCCGGCAACGGCGCCGAAATTTGATTGTCTAAAGTCGTATCACCTATTCAAAGATAATTCCTACAGTCCTCGAAAGTAGGGTCGAATCCACAGAGAGACGGAGTTCTAAGTTAATATTCAGCTAAAAAGCTACTTCAGACAAGATCACATAAAAACAGCTGAACTAATAATTAACTACTAGAAAACAATATAAAATGGATTTTTACTCTATGAAATAAAAGTCTAAAAACTATTTCAGACAAGATCAGATAGAAACAGCTGAACTAATAATTAACTACTAGAAAACAATATAAAATGGATTTTTACACTATGAAATAAAAGTCTAAAAGCTACTTCAGACAAGATCAGATAGAAACAGCTGAACTAATAATTAACTACTAGAAAACAATATATAATGGATTTTTACTCTATGAAATAAAAGTCTAGGGAATTAGTTCGGTCCACTATGCTTATACCAATCAAAGGATCAAACAACTATCAGAACCTAGGTCTAGAATCGATAGATTAGAACAGTGTCTAGCTATGGTTAAGTCTCAACGTCCATAATTCAACATATGCAGCACGTTCACAAACATAATCAGAATTACTGGTGTGTACTAGGCCTCTAAAAGTAAGACGGATTTGTGTAAACAATTATTAACCTCAAGTAATCAAAGAAACTGCGCAATAACGGTAATTACTCGATAAGAACTAATCACACTATAATCTGTCTCATCAACATTAGCAACTAATATCAATTCAAATAATCAAGGTATAAACATGACTTCCTTTTCTAAATTCCTGGAAATTAAACTACTCACTTATAATTGAATCAACATCAATAAATCTAATATGAAACCCTAATGTCAACATCATAAAACAATTGAATAAATAAATAAAGCAATTGAAATAATTAAAGAAATTAAGAGTAGAGAAGAATACCAATTGACAGAAAGCAAGAACTTTTATTGAAATCGAATCCGAGGTTCAATCACCTTTAATCTAATCTAAAGTGTTTAAACTAAATAAAACTAAGTTAAGAACTATGGAAAATAAAACTAGAGAAAAAAATTCTCTAAAATAATGAGGAAAAGGTATTTATAATGCCCCTAAAAATCTAATTAAAAAGGGAATTAAAAGATAGATTTCCGCGACATCGAGTGCGGGACCCGATCGGGCAATGGGCCACCCGATCGGGCCCACACAAAAATATTCACCAACTTCTTTTCTTCGTTCCACGCAAATAGCAGCACAAATGACAAGACTTTGGACCTCACCCGATCAATGACCCGATCGGGTGGCTGATCGGGTCCACAGAAACAATTGGCCCAACTTTGTGCGTGACTGACAGCAGCAATATCAAATTAGTGGGCCTGGCCCACCCTTTGTCTTGTTGTGCGTAGCAAACAGCAGCATGCAGCGAGCAGGGCCTTCTAGAAGTCAACCTTCAGCTCTTTTCGCGTGCAACAATACATCAAAGGAAGCTGGGCCTTCCACCCGATCGGGTGGGCTGACCCTCAGTTCATTATATGTTGAAAGATTAACTCAACTGTTTATATATTGTTTTCCCTCAGTCTATCCATTATATATTAGTTGAGTTAACTCAACCCTCAGTCTATCCATTATATATTAGTTGAAAACAATATTAGTTGAGTTAATAATTAACTACTAGAACTGAGGGTTGAGTTAATTATTAGTTCAGACAAGATCGGGTGGGCTGACCCTCAGTTCATTATATTCATTAGGCCTTCCACCCGATCGGGCCCAGTAGCTTCTTGGACTTTGTTCAACGCAGCCAGCACCATTTGACTCAAAATTGAGTTCGTCCGATCACCCACCCGATTGGGTCATGTTTGCCCGATCGGGTTGGGCTTAAAATGCCAACCTTGTTTTCTTCGCTTTTCCACCCGATGGGATCGGGTAATGTCCGCCCGATCGGGTACGAAACTTCTCCGCCTGATCAATAAATCTTCGCCCGATCGGACCATTTCTTGCCCGATCAGAGTACGAGAAGCTCCTTTTAACTCTTTGGCTCTCAATTCTCCACGTTTAGAGGTCTTGGGACTTACTAAACTATCCATAAAGCTCGTGAGCCATCCTATGTGCCTCGTAACATCTCGTAAAGCCGTGGTTGCTTCCAAATAACTCGAAAATAAGGAGAAAACTCCCTAAAACCTGCAATTCAATACTAAAACACAAAACCACAACTATAAACGATAGTTAGCATAAAATAGCTCCCAAGAGCTCAAATGACGCACAATTTAGCTCGTAAATAAGGGAGAAAAATCTATATAAATATGTGATATCATTAAGCTAAATTGAAAGAGAAGTGTGATTTTTCTTGAAACTAAAAAGACAACTCAACCCTCAGTTCTAGTAAGAAACTAAATGCTAAGGAAACCTAGTGAAGCTTTGAAAGATTAATGGCAAAAAAGGGTCACGGGGTGAAATGAATCCAATGCAATGAAACTAACCAATTATATGAGACTAAGTTGGTCTAAAGGGATTGAATTAAGACATTACAAAACCTGAACTCTTCTCTTAAGGACGCTCAAGCTGAGATAATGCTTTCAATCACAGATGGATTATCGATAATAAGTCATAAAGCCGAAATGAACTAAAATTCAACCTAATCTTAGCCTTTCAGATGTTTATTTAGGATTGAAGACCTTGGAAAAATTGGGATTTTTCACTTAAACTTTGGGATCGAACTCCGTTAAAAATCATAACACTCCATCCTTAAAGGGTCAACTAATCAGAAAAGGTTGAGTCTATTAAATGCTACCTTAATCGATTAATCAACTAATAGACTAATCTAAACCATATTTCAAACATAACTTCGGTTCCCATATTAATGTTAGCCATTACATCTTCACCCAAGCCCCCGTAACTAAAATTTTCCTATGGAAGTTGGTTTATGTTTAACAAAGAAATATGAGTCCTCATATTAGCAAATCTAGGTTTATGTTTAACAAAGAAATATGAGTCCTCATATTAACAAAGAAATATGAGTCCTCATAGCATTTGGAGCAAGTCCACAGTCCACATTGATTCATTTGCCACAAATTTGTGGGAGCGGAATATGAATTGGTATATGTGGGTTTACAAAATTACCAAATGTTGTAAATGTTCTCATGTAATTCCTATGAACGAAAGGTTCATGTCTAACAAAAGCAAAATTAGTCCTCAGAATAGCAAATTTAAGGCCATCAATGAAGAAGACGACTAGCAATCTAAAAATTCAGTCTTTCCAATGATAACTATACAACAAACCATATAAGAAAAGATGGAAGAAGAACTTAATATCTAAGTAGAAGAGGATTATGTCTAGTATTAGGCTAATAACAAACTAAATCAACTTAAGAAAAATGATAGGTTAATGAAGTGGACTTAAACAAAACAAGAACAAAATGGTGTTACATAGATTGGATTTGTAGCCTATAAGACAGACCTTCCCCATCCGCCATGCTTCAAGCTATTTGGTCCACTCCCTTGACACATAAGTGGAGACCTCATTATGGAAGTGGTCTTAATATGCTGATGATAGGGTGGATGTGGTCTTAGTTCAATCGAAAGACCTTCCTTGGAAGCTATGTGGGAGGATGCCCATGCCCGTAGCTTTACTACACCCACCATGATTTTCACTTATGCTAGGAGAAAATGCCGAAGGAAGAATAAGGGTGGGATGTAATTACTAACTTTAATCATGTGTGTGAGTCAACAAGTTATTTACAAAAGTGGTTAGAGTCACGGGCAAGAAAGGGGAGGAGAATGTTGTGTTAAATAGTGGCAAGGAAGAGCAAGACATCTAATTACAAAGTGAGTTATGGAAAAGTCGAGAGTCCTCACTTCTCGAAATTTAGGTTTGTATTTGATTGATCACACCGATCTTTCAATACAACTCGGTGATAACTTAATTTGCTAATTGTTTAATCTATTTCTGACACTGTGCATATTGTTTTCACAAAATCATAGAACATTCTTTGCAGGAAAGATAGGAAAGATATGCTTGACTCTGCACTAGTGGCTCGTCTCATTGATTTTTTGAAGAATACATCCCGAAGTTCACAAACAAAAGTTGCATGTATCCTTGAATACTTGACTATGGTTGAACCATATGGAGACATGATCATTGCAACAGAAATTGGGTCTACTTTAATATACGTCTTTCAACAAATAGTTCAAGGTATGAGAAGCCACTTTTCTTAATAGTAAAAAGCTACTCCCTCCATCACACTGAAAATGTCCACCTTGTCATTTGTGGTTCACAATATTGAGAGTTCTATGTGGACATTCTGAATGTGAATGTGACAGAGGGAATGCTTTTACCTCTTTTTATCCTCTCTTATGTAGCTCTTCTATATATGATTTAGTTGCAAAGATGTTTTGTATTCTTTATGCCACCTCTTGTAGTGATGGGAGTCTCAACCACTCCAAATCAAGAATCAAATCGTGCAAGAGCGAATTAATTTTAGGGTTTTATATTTTTAAGCCGAATTAACAAGAACAAATACAAAGATATTTCAAAATCGCTCTTGAACTTTGAAGTTGAATCTCAAATCAACTAAGATTAATCCTTCCTATCCAAGCTAAGCTTTATTTAGGAAAGTACAAACCACCCAACGAAGATTTTTGGGCTTCCTAACTAAGGTAATTGTCAACTAGAAGTAACTAACTAAACTAACAACTACTAACCATGTTACATGAACCACAGGCTTATCAACTTACTAACTATTAGTAACTATTAAAATGATATTATGACCCATCTTCCTAAATCAACATGCCAAGTAACACAAAGTGAGACATTCTTGCTTAGATGCAAACAAGTTGAATCGCATGACATCTGCCCCCATCCAAAAGAATTTTCCCTCAAATTCTCATCACCCTAATTAAGAGAAAGATCACCCCACATTGAACATTGAAAATTGCACTGACCCCTCCAAAGTCATCTGGAAGTTACACTTCATAAGTATTGTCTCCATAAGCTTGAAGCTTCAATCACCTAAACTTTAAAGGACTATTTGACCTTAACATTAACTTATTCGTTCTCTTGCGAAGAAATTGTTCCTTCTTCAAATGCACCCATTCTAGGTGGATTTATGTGTTGTAGATTTATTTATTTTTACTTAGTCACACATCTTTGGAATGCTTAAGTGTCTTTTTTTAATCCTTGTGAACATCAGCCTTAGGAACACAAACAAAGATAATAGGGATAAATAAATTCACACCATACACAACTTCAAATGAAGAACATTCTATGCTCTAGTAATTAAATGAGATCTATGGTAAACAAATTGTGTATACATAACGCCACGACCATTCTAGAACATTAAGGTACTAATAGTTGCGAAAAACCTATTAGGTAATGCCATATCTTCCATTAGGAAAATACAAGGCTACAATTATATCATAAAGATATTGTAACTCCTATATGAGATAACCCAAATAGCACAATACTTTTTATTACTTTACGAAATAGTATCCTAATTCTTTAATAATTCTTAATAAGTTACAAAAACTTACTGTAACTTAAAAAAGTGAGATCCTCGCTACTATTTATTTTCGTCCTCCCCATTTTTACCTAAAACAGGAAAACAAAAACGTTTGAGCTGAGGACTCACTAACAAACAACTCTAGCAATGTTAATTCATTTCAATTTATTGTAAACAAGGATAAAGAATGATCAAACATTTATAATTACAATATAATCCTTAAGATCTATCACTTTTGTTGGTTGCGGACGTTTCCGACAATGGGGGCAAGTGCCTATTAGTTACGACCTGTGATGCACGGACTCGGGAAACAACCCCCACATACCCCTGTCAACACGACACGACTCGGGTGCGGACACGGAATAGGGTCGGACCCGGAGGAGAGATTGGACTCGTGTATCTAGGAATCCTAGATCTAGGGCTTTTATTGTGACTGGAAGGGGCTAAACGCGACCGACTTGATTTTCTTTTCAGACGTCATACTTTTTGGCCACCTTCTACGGCCACAGTTGCTTGAGTCTACTTTTCTTAGGCGCCATATTTAGAGGGAGGGGAAGAAGAATGAATTTCTGTAAGGAAGAAGAATGGACGTGTAAAATAGAAGGAGAAGGAACTTAATGGGATTTGGGAATATCATGTGATACAATGATACTGATGCAAGCTCTTTAAAAGATGTATTGACTTTTGACTTTTTAAAAGTGGCCTTTAAAATGTTAGGCTTTTAAGTTTACTGTTTTCCCATGCCAACATTTAGTTTCTTATTTCCTTTGACCTTTCTTTTTAATTTTTTAACCACAAATTTTCAATATTACCTATTTTCTTTGGAAAAAAATATATTTTATTAAATAATTAAAAAAAGTGTTCAAAATTTATATAAAATATTTTTTTTTTCAATCCCGTGTCATTGAGTCCATATCCAGAATTTGGACACTTCTTAAACGTGTCGCCGTGTCCTTGATTTTAGATTCTTCTGTGTTCGACTCTCGAATCTGTACCCACGTTGGATCTTCGTACCCAAGTCCGAGCATCATAAGTTCCGACAATGTACTATATAGTATTATACTCATACATGAATACCTCATTGTGGTATTAAGATCTCATATTTCAGTCATTTAGTCATGTAGTTATGCTTCAATGTTTTCAATAGAATATTGACACATAATTTCTCACAACACATTCGAATAAAGATTAAAATTTTACCCTCCAAATCACACAAAGTCGAATGTTTATAGCCAAGAATCGCAAAAAGAACAATCTCTAACCTCCCAAGGCTGTACAAGATGGAATCTTTATAATCAAGAACCAACAAAAGAACAATCCTTAATCACCAAGACTACACAGGATTGAATTTAAGGGCCAACAAAGATCAAATCTTTAATACTTAGTCACCATAAAAACCAAATCTTTAACAGGAATGTGTGCGAGAACTGTTCAAATTCGAAACTTTAGGCAAACATTCTATTTATCAGCACACAATACTTGTCCCAAAACGAGCCAGAACCAACAGTCCCAAAATATGATCAAAGAACTTGATGTAAACTGTGAAGAACGACTGACCCCGAGCCAAAACAGTAAGAATCCTTTCTATCCTCGCCGTCCTGGAAAATCTGATACCACTTGATGTGATTGCCAAGCCAATTCAAGACAAACAAAAAACTGAATTGCACAAAGGACCTAAATTGATCTCCTAAGTCCGAAAATTATCAATATAACCAAAGAGATATTTCTCTAAGTGATCACCCTTGAACTCTTAGTATTGAATCTAAACTCACTCAAAATGATTCCACAAATTAAGTAGTTTAACTCTAATTAATCAACAATCTTGAAAACTAATCAAAGGTTGAAAGCTTATTTCTATAAAGAAACAAAACACTGGAAAGTTACATTTTATCTGATTGATTTATTGATGAGAAAGCCGAACATATAAAAAAATTACAAACCTAAAATAGATATATAAGTCCCTAACTTATCTTATCTTCGCATATTCGATCAAATAAGGATAAGGATAAATTTACTTTCTCCGCTTTTTTTTACTTGCATCATTGGGAGCAATTATGCATCCCAATGCGCATTTTATAAGTTTAATATTTTGAGTTACACATACAATAAAATGATACAAATTAGATATTAATAATCTATACAACGAGACGAATCTAACGAGATCCTCCATGACTATAACTTTCCTTATATATAAGTCACACTAATCGTTTAAGAGCACATGAATAGTGCCACAATTCCTAATGATGCGAGTAAAAAAACGAAGGTAGTATAAATAATGTTTAGAGTAAAAAAACGGAGGTATAATCTAATCTTTATCATATCATCATGGCTAACCATAAGATAAGGATAAATAACTAATTCCTTTCAAAATAGAAAAGTTTGTTGGGAAAAAATCTAATCTATCCAAATCCTAATAGGATTCTAACAATCTTAATTAATCTAATTTGCACGCCAACTTGCACGCCCATTACTTTTTGAATCAGACTTTGACTTGTTGACTTCTGTTCAATACCCCTAATTAAATCAAACTAACTTTGACTGAACTCGCACGGCTAATTAAGAATTTTAGACATTTACATCAAAATCAATGACAATAATTAAGCCTAAAACAAGAAAAATCTATTCCAAGTAAAATGGTAAAAAACTGTACGCAAAAAGACACTACTGACTATTATGTCTTCTTCCTTAATTCAAGTAATTATAGTAACAAAGCGTGTTTGGAACTTGCAGAAAATCTCGTAGCTTCCATAATCAAAGAAATAGGTTCATCTTGGATTGTAGAGACATTTGAATCAACATCAACAAACCTATCATGTCGTCTATTGTTTTAGATGCGCCCAAAACCAGTCACCCCCAATTCCCGATTTGCATCAGTTGGTTGCCAACCAGACAGGTCTGCACCACCTCTTCTCTTCTAAATCACTAGTCACAACAACACTTGTTGGAAGCAACGAAGCCGGACACATCCCCACCATTGCTGCTAACTAAGCGTCGCCATACATCTACTCCAACCTTGTTTTCCACTACCTTTTCTCTCTTTCTCATCTGAGGTTGGTAAACAGAAAAAAATTTATCGCAGTTGAACTCAGGTGGG
Organism: Patellifolia procumbens; assembly: GCA_947645195.1. Classification (NCBI taxonomy): domain Eukaryota; kingdom Viridiplantae; phylum Streptophyta; class Magnoliopsida; order Caryophyllales; family Amaranthaceae; genus Patellifolia; species Patellifolia procumbens. The sequence continues at coordinate 109,946 of CANSGD010000629.1, read as the reverse complement.
AGCAGACAAATCGCATTGTGGTGTTAAAGTTGGAGCAGAATGGGGCTTAAAATGAGAAAAGCACTAGGAACTAAGCAAGAATCAGTTTTAATTAGTAACAACCCGTTTAATCAATGAAATAAAATTCACTTTCATAAATCACGTGAAGAGAAAAGGGTCCAAGTTTATGTGCTACCAACAATTTGTTTTTATCTAACTTCTTCATTTAGTAATATACTGATAGTGGATGGTTATGCTCACTTTATGAGGTTGCATGTTTTATCATCCCTTGCGTCAATACAAGTGGACTAACATTAACTTCAAGGTAGACAATGTATAGTAAGGTGTTAAAACAACAAAATACCCTTCTAAATTGTTTTATGCACGCATACAACTAACCTTTAAACATTGTGTTCCCAAAAAAAACTGATCTTTATATACCACATCCATGTAACTCCCTTTACTGCCAAAAATGCTTAATATATATTGTGGACAGAAAAGTCAATCTCACAATCACAGTAAATATCATGGTATACTAAATGAATATAATTTTAATGCTTAACTACACACATTTCTTCTAGTTTTCCTCATTGCACCAAGGGCAACACATTATTTCACAGCATACTGGCTATTGAAGTCATTACTCTTGCTAATCATTCATAACGAAACTCCCTTGAAGATTTTGTATCGACATGGATATTAAAGTAGCACACTACCTACATAAACTTGGTTCTCAGGCTTTTGTTAACTCATATTGGTAAAAGGGATCATTACTCATGAACGTTTGAGAGACAAGGATTTTATAGCTTAGATGTCATGTGACTAGATATTTAATCAAGGTGAAAAGATGATCCCTGTTTAAGCTCAATACAAGTGGACTAACATCAAGGCTCCGATTGGTTGGGTATAAAATATTTTCAATGTAAAATGATTTTCATGGAAAATAATTTACAATGGAAAACACAATTTGCAAATTAATTTTCCGTTGTTTGGTTCTACGTAAGAAAATGGTGGAAAATGAAAGGAAAAGTAAGGAAGTAGCGAAAGGAGTGTACAAGAGATTGCAAGGAATCAATATTTAGGGGAAGGGCATATTAGGAATCATAATATAAGTCTATTAGTAGTAACTTGGGGAATAAGCTAGATAGTTTGTTAGTGAAGATTTTCTATAAATAAGAGAACAATTAGGAAGAAGGGAAATGTTGAATGTATTGAGTGGAAACTTATGGAAGAGTATGAGACTCTCGGATGCTCATGATTATGGGAGATCAAGCCACTCGAAAGCTTGTGTTTATCTTTCTTAGTTTACATTTCATATTATCAATCTCATTAGCTTTCATTACTCATTTTATTCATCTATTATCCATCATTTTCATTCAATCATCATCTTATTCATCTTCATTTCCATTCTTATCATTTTACCACTATTTTATTCACTGTCAAATCTGCTCAATCATGCTAATTCCTAGCAGAGATATTTTACACCTATGGAAAATGGTTTTACACTCCTTTGCAAACCAACCAATATAAAAGTGAAAATAGAGGACCATAGTTTTCATGGAAAATGTTTTACGCCTACCAAACGGAACATAATCACTCATGAAGTGGAAGTACTATATACTACCTCCGTTCCATATGCATTGCAACCTTTGACAATTTGCACTATTCATACACTACCGTTTGATCTTCTTTTGTGATTTGTACACAAGGATAAATGTAGCCATGTGGGATCTTGTTAGATTCGTCTCGATAAATGCTTAATTAATATCAACTTTTTATAATTTTTACTTAAATAAAATTAGAGATATTAGCGTTTAAAGTAGTGCGTTGGGAGGCGTAAAACTCCCTGTGTTGCAATACTTATGGAACGGAGGTAGTATGTATAAACATCGATCACTCATAAAATGTTTTAGTCCTAAGGGAACATAATCATAAAAACTAATAGTAGAAAGTACTATATATGTATAAACATTAATATTATCACACATGGTTTCATATAAATTCTGAAGTTAATATTATATTTTAGACAATACATTATGCATATACTTAACATATTTATTGACTGTAGAAAACCTGAAAAAAAAAAGATTCGCTATAGACAGCCCATGTTTTAATTTAATCGTAAAGTTCCTCGTTTCTCTATGTAGATTAGTAACTCGTGATTGTTACTCATCACTCATAAAGTGGAAACCAATGTATGAGGCTATAGGAATAAGTATTGAGGAAGCTTTGTAAAAGAGGGGTTCAAAGAGATATAAAGAGAATGAACAATGCGAAGAAAAACAAATGAAAAGGTCTGGAAAAACCTGAAGAGAGAATAAGAAAAAGATGCTTAAACGAGAAAAGCTTGCAAAATTTCTTTTCGATCATGCATACCAGTATTTATCTTTAGTTTAGGTTGCCATAAAGTTGTTCTCACTTGTGACACTGCCTCCTGTTCTATTTCCTACCAGATATGGAAACTTGTGAGGAGCCTGATGCAGCTTACGTTGAAGAAATTGGGCTTGTTATCTCACATGCTTCGAGATTGCTGACAAAATTGCTCAATTTTCAGCAGTTCCGTCAGACCCTTGATTCAAATCAATTCACAAATTTGCTTCGGCGGATTCTTAAGTCAGATATCCATTATCATTACAAAGAATGGGTTGCGGCATGCCTAATTAGGCTCAGCTTCTTTTCGAGTCCATTTGAGAATCCAATTACCACTGAGGTTACACTTCATGAGACCATTCCGCGGTTAGTTGAGAAAATAATGACGACCTCCTCAGTTGATACCCAAGAGGCTGCTGTGATAGAACTAAACAGGATACTTTCTGAAGGCGTGGTAGGTGCGGCACAAGCTGTTGCTGCTCATGGAGGCATATATCCTCTGGTGAATTTGTTAAAAGAAGGTAGTGAGGGGGCTGTTGAAGCTGCATTGGCTGTTCTGTATAATATGAGTATGAACAGTGAGAATCATTCAGCAATATTAGCTGCTGGAGCAGTGCCAGTATTAAGGAGAATTATACTTTCACAAAAACCTCAGTGGACCAGAGCTCTTCATTTGTTAAGGAATTTGCCAGTATGATGCATCATACTGGGAAACGTGCTTAAAAGTTTAGGGAAGCAAATATTGTACAAATAAGACTTTTGTTGAGATAATTTGCCATCATTTGTACCTATTGTATCATCTTTCTTCTCATGGTCTCCATCTGCACTGCACTTGTGTCCGTTAATATATTTAATCACGGATTGTCTGTCGAAAGTCATCTAAGTATACATTACACATCAAGCATACTTTCTCCGTTTTTAAATAAGTGACACATTTGCATAGTGTCTATTATTCATAGTTTAAACTTTAATTAGCTTTGGTGATTTACATTTTAGAAAAAACATAATCATGTGGGATCTTGTTAGATTCGTGTTAATGTGAATTTTTTTAATATCAATTTTTTAATTTTTACTTATTGATAATTGTAGATATTAATGGTTAGAATAATGCATTGGCAAACGTGAAAAGAAGAAGTGTGTCACTTATTTAGAAACAGAGGAAGTATCAAACAAATCATAACTTTATCATATCCACCTCCTTTGTTTGAAAATGTATACTTCTAACGTATGTACCATATGTATATGTTTTTGATTTGGTTTACTAATTAACAATAATAACCCAACAGGACCCCACGAGTAAAATGTCATGTTAGACCAAATCAAGCAAATTGTTCGGAGCATGCTGGGGTAAGCATAATAAACGGAATTAAAGCCAATATTTTTAAGCTTAAGAGGTCCAATGTTGCATATAAATACACATGTCTATGCATGAGAAAAATATGTTTATTTCCACACTCCAAATTACATAAACTTAGCACTCAATCTCTTTTAAGGCTTGGTTCTTGTATTCACGAAGCTGACTTAAACATCGGAGGGGCGTTCCTCGAAAAAACTCTCGATGTCGGTGTTTGCTTTACACGCTGCCATCGGGAAGGAGCTTTGGACACCACATTTTCCATTAAGATCTCACCACTACACTTAGTTATTGTTCGATACAGATATAATTTGACGCTAGAAGGAGGGCACGAGTAACAAAGTCCAATCTACAACTTCGTAATGGTGATTACTTACTTAAACACATCCACTTCCAGTGAATCTAGAGAAGAGAGTTATTCCCTAACGAGGGAAACTGGTACATCGAGGGAGGGAGGAACCATGCTACTCACTCTTGCACTCTAAACCATGGTTGGTGGTGGATCCTCAACAAGCCCCCCCCCCCCCCCCCCCAAAACCAACCAGGAGTGCTTTGGTTATGCCAACTCCTACTTAGCTTTAGGCTGTTGTAGACACCTTTCAATCCGCACAAAGGTAAATGGAGGAGATTAGAACCTCCCCCAAGAGGAGAAGATCCTCCAACAACCACCGAGGCTCCTTGCACAACATACATGAGAGTGACTCAATGGTGAGGAGGTTGTAGATTTGATGTGTTTTAAATGTATACCGCAAGTGCACAATGTCTGTTATGAGCAGAGCCTTGTAAGTACGGGTCGAATCCATAAGGAGACATGTTTTCAGAGTTAATATTCAATTAAACAACTACTTCAGACAAAAATAGGGAGAAAACAATTGAACTACTGCTAAAGTAATGAAAGCATAATTAAATCAAGGATTTATCAAATAATAAAAAGTCGAGGGTATTCGTTCGGTCCACCATGCTTATACCAATCAAAAGGGTTCAAATGACTAATAATACCTAGGTCGACAGTCGAGCAATTAGAGTAGGTGTTAAGCCTATGATCGGGTCATAACGCTTGCACTACGATCGCTTACATAATCAGAATTGTTAGTGTGTTCTAATCCTCTAAAAGTAAGCCTACGATCGAGTCATACTCAAGTTGCCAGACGTAATATAGGAAACTGCACAAATAACATAACCACGAATTCAAGAATAAATCACACTATAATTGCTCTAATCACAACCTAGAAGTAATAGCAATTCATATAATAAGCAATGTATAAACATGGCTTTCCTCCCTAATACCCTAGAATAAAAATCTACTCACTCATGACTAAAGTAACAAAAGCAATAACTATTAAAAGATTCATACTTTGAAGCATCTAATAAAAAAAGAGATAATATTTGAAAGCAATAAAGAACAATGGAAGAAACAATTACAAAATGGAAGGAAAGGCAAGACATTGAATTAAACTTGAAATAATCTCCAAAGTATGTAAATTAGATCAAAAGAGAAAACTAAGAGTTTAATGAGCCTAAGATAAGTTAAAAGTCACGTTCAATCCAAATTTACATCATATTTATAGCATAAGCTTAAACCTACTTAAACAACGGATAAAAACGCACTCCAAAAGAACCGCCCGACTGGTCGGGCGGACCTCGCCCGAGTGCCCGGATGGAAAAAACTTAGAAAAATCTAGAACGCCTGGGCGGGCGGAAGACTAACGAAACTGGGTCAATTTGCGAATGCCATATCTCTCAAACCGAAAGTCCGATTGCGACGTGTGACATATCGTTAGAAAGCTCTTAAATTATAGATTCTTGATTATCAATTTTGTTTCAAAAGTTATGATGAAAATAGTGAACGTGTGTAAGTTTTGGCACTTCTTTCACTAACTCTTTGCTTCATTCCAACCCAAAATTGTCCCGAACGGATGCATTGATCCTTGTGCAAGCTACCTTCATCATCATTGATTAATAGGCTAGATCCTTGATAATCATGATCAATTTGTATCAAAATAACCTGAAAATCATCGAAACACACAAACGGGGAGTAGTAGAGCACAACTTACGTAATTCATGCAATTATGCACCTAAATGCTCTAAAAGGAGTTCTAATGCAATTTAAATGCATCTAAAAACATTATACAAATGTGACACATCCAAATCCCCCAAGCTAAACCTTTGCTTTTCCTGAAGAAGACAAGACATGAAAATGGAAATAATTGTCTCACCCCTCAGATAAAACATCATAGCTCAAAACATTTTCAAGACCAAGAATCGTTCAAGCAGGCAAAATTCAAGTTCAGCTGTTCAGATCAATCCAACTACCAATCATCCAAGCAATCTTCAAATGTAACTAATCTACAAGACATGCAAATCCTGAAAAGGTGCTCACCAAGGTCTCACTCCTCTCAATTTTGTGGCAGACATAAAATGCGCCCGAACACTCACCGCACTGACCCATGAATGTCCCTTCCCACTCAGACTCTCATGTGTTTAAGATGGTAAAATATCGCTCATCCTAAGCAAGTCGACTCGGTTAGCAGACATACTTTTTAACTTTGACAAACTGACTCCAAATTATTCCAATAAACAATGTAAGCACGAGCTCGAGAGGACCTTGTAAGGTTGTAATGGGGCTTAGGTAAGGGTAGAGAATATTTATAGGAAATGTGGTGGAAAAACTAAGAATGGGGGAGTAAAATTCACTAAAAACAAGGCCAACGATGGCCTAAACATCTCCCATAACAACACAACACATGACCATTAATACAACCCAACTCCATGAATCAATAAACTTTCCAAAAAAAACCAACTTTGAAGCAATGCAACATATTTCTCCGTATAAACAATATGAATGAAGGGAACTTTGAACGTTTTTAACTTTTTCTTTCTTTCATTTTTCGAACCAATCTTTCACACATTTCTCACTTTGCTTTTTTTTTTGCCACACTTGAAACCACAAATACACAACCATCCCCCAATCCAAACAAACCATAAAATCATTTCAGGACTCAACCTACACAAATGCTCCCCTAAGCTAGGCTTGGGAATAATATCAAAATAAAGGTCATGGCATGTAGTAAGGTTTAACAACACCAGACAATCATTAGGCATAGCGAGGCTAAGGAGGACAAAAGTATATCAAAAAATTCACTCTGAGTCTTAAGAATCAGACAAAAGAACGCTTCTATCATAGCAAATGTTAAAAGTCATCAGAAATCAATAAGTACGAAGTCAAAGTCAAGATCAATCAGCTAATGAAGAACTAACACACAAGAAATAGACTGAAAAATAATATGAACTCAATAGGCTAGAATAGGCCTCATAGTCTGACCCATTCAGGCATGTAACATAATATAGTGTGTAATAATCAAAATTTGCTCGAAATCATAGCAATCAAACCATAGCTTCAAAATCACAAATGCTCAGCTGTCTAGAAAACAAAGTCAAATCATTTTCAATCAAAGCACAACAAGGGGCACAGGGAGGCAATCAAACCAGTATGAGAATCGTTTAAATTCAACATTTTTTATTAAAGCAATAAATTTATCCTAGAATTGTGAAAGCAGTAAAAAGAGAGAGTATACAGACAAAAATCACCCCCAAGCTGAACTTGGCAGTTCCTCAATGCCACAAGATGAACGATATGACGATGCTCAGAGGAAAACTATGGTTGCCTCCCCGCACAAGCCTGGTTTATAAAGGTCCCGCACGACCATATTACCTCAACCATCAGTCAGATGAGGAAAATGGTTGTAGGTATAGTACCTCAGCATGCCCCATAGGAACTCCTTCAGTACTTTTTATTTTTACGGTCCTACACAACCTTATCTTACCATCGCTTGAAGAGTCCAATGCCTTGAGTAACTTTTCAAATGCGCCTGCAAACATGTCATTGGGCACTAAATATGGATTTACTACAAGCACATATATCTTCACATAAGAGGAAACAAATGATTTGAAGATAAGAAAAAACATAATAAAAGGGAGAAAAGGAGGATCATGAACAACTTCCCTTTATTTGTTGCGTAGGCCGTGAGAGCCTCCAGGAGAGAATAGGAGCAGCGTCAACTTTGAGAAAATATGGGGCATATAGAATAGGGAGGAAAGGGACAAGATCAAGCATGCATGAAGATGGAATATAGGGGCAAGGAATGATAGGCTCAACCTCTACGGTTTTACTTACAATTTCACCACCCTCAATAATGTACTCGTCAACACAAGGGTCCTCAACAAGAGTTCATCCTCCATCAAAACATTCATTACATACATCCACACTCCCCTCAGTCTGATCATTCTTTTCAATATCGGAAGTCAGATTATTATCATTCACCTTTTAAATGACATTCACAACACAATCATCATCATCATCAATAAACGATTTAGGGTTAGAATTTTGAGCAGATTGACATTCATATTGGGAGTAGGGATCAAAACCATTTACTAATGTCATATCACACGTAGAAAAATCATGAAAACTAGACTGACTATTAGAACAATAAGGGGGTGGTGTCATGTAAGTTTGGGGTGAAAGATCATATGAAGTCATCTCCCACTCGTAAGTATCTTTAGCCAACCACACAATCAAATCCCAACAATAATCAGGTGATTTAGATTCTACAACCATTCTAGTTTCTTCAGTTAACCCCTCATAAATCACTAGGCACATATCACACAGTTCAATTCCATATCAGGACCAATAAAAACACCAAGTCTATGATTGTATTTCCTAAACACTTCATTCTCATACTAAGGAAAAGAAAAAAATGCTCTAGAATTACTAACATGTACATGGGGTTCGCATAACATATGAGGTAATTCAGGAGAGCGCATGCAAACATTATTTGGATATTGACAATAAGAAGATGCATCATACACATTACTATTACAATACCCATTATCAAAGATATATTTCCCTTGAAAATTGGAATACGCATTAGTGTAGTCATATTTCCCTTGTAAATCAGAATACCCATTATTGTAGCCACATTGCCCCTGATAATTAGGATACCTTTCCTATACGAATTATAATCAGGCCACTCCATATACACTCATAAGTGAGGAAGGAAGGAAGAGAGAATTTTAAAAAATAAAATAAAATAGAAAAATAAAATCTACACAGGAAAAGTAGTCTGAATAATCGAACAAAAACTGAGAAAATTAGTCTTCTCCCCGGGACGGCGCCAACAACTTGATGTGTTTGAAAATTGTTGACCCAATGTGGTTTTGATGATGACAAACTAAAGTAAATAACTAACAAAGTTTGTAAGTTTTATGTGTGCAAGAATCATTGTGAAAGGTTGTGCCTATAGCATTGACAATGCTTGTTGATAAAGGTGTACGAGGTGCATTGTTCCTATGGATAAAGAGAATATTACAATCAAGGTTGAAGTGAAGAGGCTTGACTTGAAGATTGAGTTTGTATTACAATCGAGGTTGAATATTCAAAGGAACAACTATCCTAACATGAAGGAAGATTAGAATGCATGAGTTTGTATTTAAGTTCCTAAATGTAAAAAGGGAACGAGATTGGGAAAGGTAAGGAAACTTGAGTTATAAAGTTGGAATGAAGGTTTAGAGTCTCTAGTTAAGTTCCTAGGATTATTGAGTCTAAAAGGTAAAAAGGTTGTGTCGGTTTCTATTAATTAAGTCTACGAGTTGCTTTGGCATGAGAACTTAGTAGATGGGAACATGATGTGGTAATATAGGAACACACACAAATACAAAGGAACTTGAGTTAAATGTTAAGAAATGTCTTCAAAGTTATAGAATTGGGAATCGGATTTCGTTCCTATGTTGGGAACAGACGTCGGTACAGTTTGGGAACACAGGTTGGGAACAGACCTAAAACGTCCTAGTTGTGCGCCTAACATATATGAAGCACTTAACTAATTTGTGTAGGAGTCCTAGCTTAGTTTGACTAGATCCACTAATTTAGGGAATTAGTTAGTACTTTGTTAGGAAAAGATTTTAAAATGATTTTCTGTTTTGAAAAGGATAATATCTTATTTTAAAATCTTATCTTTTTATTTTAAGTAAATCAAAAGATTTTCTTTAAAATCTAATTTTCAGTTTTTATTTAAATATTTTAGAAAGATATGTTTTATTAAATCATTTATTTAAAAATGGTTTAATTGTTTTTCAAGAAAACACTTCCCACGTTCATTACTACTGCTACACGCTAATTGAAAAATTAGTGGGAAGTTAAAAGATTTTCTTTTTAATTAAAATCAGATTTTTGATTTTATTTAGAATAAATTAAAAAGATATTTTTCCTAAAACTATTTAATTTAAATGATTTAATTACTCCCCAAGCAAACAGTAATCACGTTCAATCTCTTTAATGCTACACATTTAATAGTGTGGTTAGTGGGCTTGATTAATAAATTTCTAAGACATAATTATTTAATTAGTTTAATTAATTCCCAAGTATTCACAATCACGTAATTTTTACTGCTTAAGGTTTTTTATCTAAGTAGTGGGGTGAGTGGTTAATTATTTCTCAAGAAATATGAAATAAAAACTAACTAAATTATTAAGTTATGGATATCATGGGGTTAGTGGGTAAATTAGTGGTAAGTCATTTCATGACTACTTAAGTTATAAATAGGTGCATAATCCAAAGTTTAATGTGTGGGACTTTAAGTTATTCTTACATAAAGGGTCAAGCTTTAGTAGTCCTTCCATAGAGTGTCTGACTTCGATTTTAATTGGGTTTAACTAAGATTGAGTCAGTACATTCATTCCTTCAATATACACTTGTGTTCCTTATTCATTTCCTACTTATTCCCTTATTAAATCTATCGTTTGTAATTGTTTTTTAGGGTAAGAGGATTTTGAGTGAAATCATGTATAGAGAAAAGCTTTGAGTTAAGCAAGAGAAAGGGGAACAAACTTGAGTGAGTATCATAGTGAGTGTGAGGCTTCGAATGAAGCAAGAGAAAGAGAAAGAGAAAGAGAAAGGAACTTCGAGTGAAGTGAAGTTCGAGAGGAACAACAGTTGTGGGAACTGTTGTTGGGAACTTGAGTTTAGGAACTCAAGTTGTGGCCCGAGAGAAAATTAATAGGTTTGTAAACAGAGTCGTTTGGCCTATTATAGTGGAAATATTGAGTCAAAATCCCTTGTGGTCGAGGTCGTTTCTTCCTATTGGGCCTAGGAAGTTTGTCCTCGCTAAAATCTTTTGTGTATTTCTCTTGTTCCTTCCGTTGTTTTATAATTCCGCAAAAAGTAACTTTTATTTCTCATACTATAATTCACCCCCCTCTTATAGTGTTCCCTTAGAATTCAAAAATTTGTATCAGAGCGGGAACTCACAAAAACATATGAAGCCCTATTGAGAAAAGATCCTAATAGGAACACTTACTGAAAAACTCGAAGAAGGTTATTCAACCTTACGACCTCCAATGTTCAACGGGAAATTCTTCACTTACTGGAAGAATAGAATGGAGATCTTCATCAAAGCCGACAATTACCAGGTATGGAGAGTCATAGAGGTTGGCGATTTCAAAGTCACAACCAAAAACGAGAAAAACGAGGTAGTTCCTAAACCTATATGTGATTTTGATGCTTTTGACTATAAGAAGTTAGAATTGAATGCTCAAGCTATTCAACTGTTGTATTGTGGTCTTGGAACTCATGGATACAATCGTGTCGTGGGGTGCAAAACTGCTAAACAAATATGAGATTTACTTGTAGTCACTCACGAAGGAATGAATGAGGTAAAAAGGTCTAAGATTGATCTTTAAGAAATTAATTTATATGCTTATTTGTATTAGTCGTGTGTGTCTCACATATCGGACAAGACAAGATCACGTTTGAGTCCCTTAATAAGAAGAATTCTTGAAGAACTTGGCATCTGAAGCCAAGCATCGGAGCAGCCAAACTACGGCTAAGCCCGACGGATACTGGGCAATGGTGCCATCTACACCAATTTCTGCTGATTTCTGGCCCGATCGGGAGACATCTGAGCGGGAGGCCCAATACTTAGGTGATTTGAAGGAAAGTTGAGCCTTCACAGACTTAGTCGAGCCCGTTGCTATAGGGAAGCTTTGCCCGATCGGGTGGTAGGGTCTCGGCCCCGATTGGGTGACATCACCCGGCGTGATCGGGCGACCTCATTCCTTGATGTTGCTGCTATATTGAGAAGAGTTTTGAAGCACCCCACATTTGGCTGGGCCCGATTTGGCGGGCGACACGGAAGAGCGATTTTCCATTTTTGCGTCCTATTTTATTCGCTTTCTTAGGTTAATATAAATAGTTTGTAGTTTATTTTGTCAGACACTTTTCATTAGCTAGCACTTTTATTCAGAGATTTTAGAGCATTTTGTAGTTTTTTTACTTATGAGGAGATCAAACCTTTGGATCGTTTTCAAAGTTCTTGCTTTCAGTCAATTAGTGTTATTCTCTCTCTTATTGCTTTCTTATTAGTTCTTATTTGCTCTAGCTTAGTTTATTAATTTGTTCATGATGCAATTATTAGGTTTACATATTAGAATTGTTATTGTTATTTCAATCATGTCTGAGTAGATCCTCTTCTAGAGTGTTAGAGAGGGAAGCCATGTTTATACCATGATTGACGATTAGATTGCTATTGATTTCTAGGTTTTTATTAGAGCGATTGTGGGGTGATTTGTTATTGATTAGTGATTAATGTCAGTGGACAATTTCATTGGTTGCTTGTGGTTAATAGTTGTTCGTACAGACCCATCTTACGATTGGAGGCATAGGACACACCAGTAATTTTGATTATGTTAGTGAACATCCGACATATGTTGAATTATGAGCGTTGAGACTTAACCATAGCTTAACACGTGCTCTAATCTCTTGATTCTTGACTTAGGTATTGATAGTAGTTTGAACCCTTTGATTGGTATAAGCATGGTGGACCGAAATAATCTGTCTAAAGTGCTTAAACGATGTGTAGAGGCTAAGCTTGTGCTTAATTGAGAGAAATGCCACTTCATGGTAAATGAAGGTGTTGTATTGGGTCATTTGATATCTAAGCGTGGCATCCAATTGGATAGAGCAAAAATTGAGGTGATTGAAAAACTTCCCCCTCCAATGCATGTCAAAGGAGTTAGAAGTTTTCTTGGTCATGTGGGGTTTATCGCAGATTTGATAAAAAACTTTTCAAAAATTGCTAAACCCCTCACTCAATTGTTGCTTAAGGGTTCCACATTTGATTTTACTGATGCTTGTCTGGAGTCTTTTAATAGGATTAAGACGACATTGATCACTGCCCCTATTATACAACCACCTGGCTGCGATTTGCCCTTTGAGATCATGTGTGATACCAGCGCCTATGCTATTGGGGCAGTACTCGGTCAAAGGAAGGACAAATTGCTCCATGTCATTCACTATGCCAGCAAGACCTTGGATCCAGCCCAATTTAACTATGCTACGACAGAGAAGGAATTGTTAGCTATAGTTTATGAATTGGAGTAGTTTCAGACCTATCTGATAGGTTCAGAAAAGAGGCCAACCCAGACTGATCAGATGGATTATTTTGCTGCAAGAGTTCGATTTGGAGATTAAGGACAAAAAGGGTGCGGAGAATGTGGTAGCTGACCATCTCTCCAGGTTGAGGTTTGAATCTTCTTCTAATTTCCCTATTGATGATTCTTTCCCTGATGATCACTTATTTTCAGTTTCTTCCAAATCCCCTTAGTATGCTGATTTTGCCAATTATTGTGTTAGTGGTTCTCACCCTCCCAATCTTACATATCAGCAACGAAAAAAGGTTTACCATGATGCTAAGATGTACTTTTGGGAGGACCCCTTTCTCTATTAGAAATGCTCTGACAGAATGTTCCGTTGTTGTATTCCTAGAGGACGAGTAATATTTCTAAAAGGCAAGAGATGCCACAGAGTGGAATTCTAGAGGTCAAGCCTTTTGACATTTGGGGAATTGATTTTATGGGTCCTTTGGGAATAGATATATTTTAGTGGATGTCGACTATGTTTCCAAATGAGTAGAAGTCATTGCATCACCAACCAATGATTCTAAGGTTGTGATGAAGATGTTCAAAATGGTAATATTCCAACCGTTTTGGTGTCCCTCGTGTTGTCATTAGCGATGGAGGTTCTCATTTCCATAAGAGTACCTTAAAGGCCCTTCTAAAGAAACATGGAGCCACCCACAAAGTTGGTCTAGCCTATCATCCCTAAACTACTTGTCAGGTAGAAGTGTCGAATAGGCGGATAAAAACAAATCTAGAGAAAGTTGTCACCAAAGCTAGGGAAGACTGGTCCTTAAAGCTTGATGATACTCTTAGGGCGCTCCACACCACTTTTAAGACCCCATTGGGGACCACCCCTTATCGATCGGTTTATGGCAAAGCTTGCCATTTTTCAGTAGAAATGGAGTATTTATCTGCATGGGCGGTCAAAGAGATTAACCTTGATTTGACAGCTGTAGGTGAAGCGCGACTTCTTCAACTTAATGAGTTGGATGAGCTCCGTTTGGATGCTTATGAGAATCACAGGCTCTACAAGGAGCAAAGGAAGAAGTTGAATGCTAAGATGATTGAAAAGGGAGAATTTCCAGTTGGCGACAAAGTTCTACTGTTCAATTCCAAGTTGAGGCTGTTCCCTGGAAAGCTTAAGTCTTGATGGTCTGGACCATTCGAGGTGACTGATGTGACGTCACATGGAGCGATACAGGTCGTCAATAAAAAGGTGAGAAGTGTAAGGAAAACCGACAGCGTCTGAAGCTGTACCATGAGGGTGCCTTTGTTGGCTGTGTGGAGGAGATTTGTTTCGGCCCCCCCACTTGATACATTTGACTAGATAGATAATATGGTCGTGCGGGACCTTTATAAACCAACGCTATGCAGGAGGTAACCCGCATTTCTTAGTTAGTTTTTCTTTGTTTTGCTTTTGTAGATTTAGGAGTGTGAGAGAGCGTGAGGGTACTATTGTGCATCTAGAATCTGCGTTTTGTGTGCAGCTATACCGCATTGAAGAAAAATTGAAGCCGCAAAAGCCACAAGTCTTGAAAAAGGCGAGCTCCTTGCTGAACAGCAGCTCGCCCGGTGGCATCAGGCTGCCCTACCTGATCGGGCTCACAGGTTACTGCCCACTCCAGGCCAAACTTTGAGAAAAAAATGCCACCCGATGCCATCGGGCGAGGACGCCCGATCTGGGCCGAATACCACTTCGCCTATTCGTGTAGCCTGAAATTCTACTCGATCGGGCGGTGTAACAACTCTCAGGAACCATGAAAAAGCAACTCGCCCGATCTGGACACAGATGCCCGATCGGGGCCAATTACTCACTCGCCCGATTATGATGCCCGACCCTCTGCCCAATCGGGCGAAACTTCAGCGAACACCGTGATTAAATCAAGTTTGCTCGATTTTCTTCACTTTTCTCACACAAACTCTTTTCCTTATCTGTCACTACTATTTTTTTCTTCATCTTCATCATCCCCAAAAACAAACTCTAACCCCAATTCACCATTAAAGCTCTTTCAAACTTCCTTCTTTCTCCATCTTTCTCCACAAAAACTCCATTAAACTTCCCTATTCTCCTTTCCTTTTCTTTACCTCAATCTTTCATACCCCTTTTTCACCACCCTCACTCCTTTCACTTCTCCATCCTCTTCTTTTTCCATTGTTGTGTGGCTTAAGCTCTTGAAAGCTTGTTCTACTTCTTCAATGGCAAGCAAAGTTAGAAGACTACTCAGAGGCCAAAGTTCTAGATCTCAAGGGGAAGCTACTCCACCACCACTATCACCGCAAATTCCAATAGATGATCAATATCCTGCCATTGTCTTTTGGGATGAGGATCAACGAGATAAATTCATACGCCTCAAGAGGCGCGAGGTACTTCCCACTCGTTTCTTAGACATTGAATTACTCTCTAAACTTGGAATAGCTAATGATTTTCGTGAATTCATGAATTGTGTGGGAATAGAAAATTTATTTACAATTTGTGTCAATACTTATGCTGCGTTGGTCTTTGAATTTTATAGCAGCTTTAGTTTGACTAAGCCCCGAGACGGTCCAGTTTCACATGTCCATTTTAGATTGCTAAATCAGGACCATAGCATGACCCCTCTTGAATTTTCTAGGGTGATACGACTTGTAATTAGAGGTGATTATTCACCACCTGATACATTTAACATGCCTGCCACTTACTTTGCTATTACAGGGGATAACAGACCTGTTGACCTACAACATTGCCGTTAGAGCAATTTTCGTCACCCTATCTTTAGTATTTGGATTCTTTTCAGGGCACAAACTTTGTTTGGTCGCTATGAGGGTCATTTGGTTAGGGGAGATGAGTTGGTTGCTATAGGTAGTTATTGGGCTAAAGGCACTAGGGATGATTTCCATTACAACCTCGCTCATTATGTCGCCCTACAGTTCGAGCGTATCTCGAACTCCCTACCTACTCGTCATCAGTTTGATACTTGGACTAGCATAAAGAACGTCAATGGGGGGTTTGTTACCTTGTTTGCTAGGCCTATTGCAGGTTTTGATGAGTCTACACTTAACCCTATCCATGGATCTTCCCTCATCGACGCCACATACCTTGACACACTTAAGGTCCTAGAGTGTTTACCAAATAACAAATTTCAGTAGCGTATAAAGTCCAAGAAGTCCATTCAGCTACCCGACCCTAGAGCCCGCCTGAGACCAAATCAGCCCACCTACTTTCTACCCATTGAGGGTGTTGATCTAGTTCTTCCCACTCCCGAGATCCCTCGACGCGTTTATCATAGACGTCATACCCCTATTGTTGACGAGGGACCCTCTACTTCTGCTCCCCTCCCTCACCTCCTAGTACTTTTGACTTTTCAAGTTTGATGACAACCCTTGGTTGTATGGAGGCTGGCATGGAACAAATGGAAGGAAGAATCAATGAGAACACCGCCACTCTACAGGGTTTTGGTGCTCGCATTGGTTCTCTTTATGAACGTGTGGACACTATGAGCACACGTGTCGATACCATGGAAGATGATCAGCATTTTTCCCTATATCCTTTATACGATGATTTTTGTAGGCGTCACATTGTATAGCAGTCCGCTAGGCACCCTTTGTGGTACCACTGGAACCCTAGTTATGGTATGTCGGCTTGTGATTCTGAGGGGATTGCTGAGGAGAAGCAGGAGGAGACCGCACCACGACACTCTGTCTCTTTCGGAGATTTTGGTGCAGGTCCTAGTGGTTTTAGGGGAGTTTTTGGTGCTGGTACTAGTGGTTTTGGAGCTAGTATGGGTGGTTTTTCCGGTGATTCTCGTGGTGGTTTTTCTGGTGATGCTTCTTGTGGTGACATGTCTGGAGGTAGTTTCTTCAGTGGCAACACCGATACTGATATGGGCGACTTATGCCCCTGCCTTGGTCCTCTCCCTCATTGCAATGAGGACATTGCCTCGTTCAGCTTGGGGGAAGATTTCGCTCTCTGTAATTATACTCCTCTTTTATTGCTTTTTAGTATAGATTTACTGCTTTCTTAGATTAGATATAATGCTTTGAGAAAAAAAAAATATGCTGAAAAAATACAAAAAATACGTTTAATCATGACTGGTTTGATTGTCTCTCTGTGCCCCGTGTTGTGAATTAAATGAAATATTGTTTGACTTTGTTTCTGGATAGCTGGGCATTTGTGACTATGAGACTTTTGACTGCTATGACTCTGAGAAAGTATGATTAAATTATGCTACATTGTACTTCATGCCTGGATTGGTTAGCTTGTGAGGTCTATTCAAGCCTGTTGGATTCATTCTAGTATCCAACTCATCTTTATGTGTGTGTTAGTTTCTCTTTAGCGATCTGATCTTGATTTTGTATTTGCTGATTTTCGGTGCAGTTTTTCATATGCTATGATAGAGGCGTTTCTTTGATATTTTCATAAGCCTTTACTATGATTCACATGATATATTTTTTCCTCTAGCCCCGTTGAGCCTAATGACCTATGTTTTTGTTACTTAGCCATATTACAAGCTTTGAGCCTTTCATTTGATATTGTCCCAAGCCTAGCTTGGGGAAGCATAATTAGCATAGGATTGGTTTTGTATTGGCAAGTTGATTATGGAGGTTGGTTGAATGATATTATTGTTGGTTCAAAGGTTTGAGAAGAAGAAAAAGAAAAATAAAATAATGAAAAGAAAAATCTTATTGGTTGTTAGTTTAAGGAAAAATGCAAAAAGTGTGAAAAAATCAAAAATAAGTTCACTCCTTATTTTTTCATCCATTGTTCTGAAAATAGAAAGTCTTGGTTGTTGGTTGTTTGGTGAGTTTCAAAGTTAAACTATGTTTTGGAATGTGATGATTGCTATGGGAGTTGTTGAGACCTCATCTGGTCTTAGTTAGTGTTAATTGCTCACCTTATGTTGGCTTTACCACCACAATTCCCAAATGTTTTCCCTACTTTTACCCAAGCCCATTACAACCTTAAAAAGACCTCTTGAGCATGTGTTTCTTTGTTTGCTGGATTGATGCGTAGTTAAATTGCCAAAGTTAAAGAGTATGTTCGCTACTAGAGTCGACCTGAATAGGATGAGTGACATATAACCTTTCTAAACACATGAAGGGACATTATGGTTGGGTCGGTGAGTGTTCGGGCACATTCTTTGCCTGCCACAAATTGAGAGGAGTGACACCTTGGTGAACACCATTTCAGGATGTGTAAGTCATGTAGCAAGTTGAATTTTGACGACTCAGCTGGGATGATTGATTGTTAGACTGATCTGATTAGATAAACTTGAATTATGCCTGCTTGAATGATTCTTATTCCCTAAAATTTTGAGCTATGATTTTTCCTATCTGAGGGGTGAGGCAATTTATTCCACGATCATGACTTGTTTCCTTGAGGACAAGCAAAGGTTTAGCTTGGGGGAATTTGATATTATGATTTTATATAGAGTTTTCCCCTTAATTAACAAGCTAAAATGTGCGACATTGACGCTCTTAGGAGCTATTTATGCTAACTATTTCGATATAGTTGTGGTTTTGGTTGTTTCATAATGTTTTGCAGGCTTTAGGGACAAACCCTATCTTCTGTCATATTGACCACCACACTATAGCGGAGAGTTATAAGGCATATGGAGGGACTCGATATCATGTTTGAGTCCCTTAAGAAGAAGAACTCTTGAAGAACTTGATGTCTGAAGCCAAGCATAGGAGCAGCCAAAACATGGCTCAACCCGACGGCACCGGGCAATGGTGCCCGATCGGGTGTCGATCTTCTACACCAATTCCTGCTGATTTATGGCTCGATCGGGCGACATCACCCGACCTGATCGGACGGACCAATACTGAGGTGATTTGAAGGAAAGTTGAGCCTTCACATACTTAGCCCAACCCATCGTTATCGGGCAGCTTTGCCCGATCGGGTGGTAGGGTCTCCCCGATCGGGCGACATCACCTAACTGATCGGGCGCTGTCAGTCCTTGACGCTGCTGCTATTTTGAGAAGAATTTTGGAGCGCGCCACATTCGGGTTGGCCCGACCCGATCGGGCTAGTCTTGGCCCGATCAGGCGGGCGACACGGAAGGGCGATTTCCCATTTTTTTCGTCCTATTTTATTCCCTTTCTTAGGTTAATATAAATAGTTTATAGTGTATTTTGTCAGACACTTTTCATTATCTAGCACTTCTATTCAGAGTTTTTAAAGCATTTTGTGGTTTTCTTAATTCTGAGGATATCAAACCTTTGGATCGTTTTCAATAAAGTTCTTGCTTTCAGTCAATTTGTATTCTTCTCTCTTATTGCTTTCTTATTATTTCTTATTTGCTCTAGCTTAGTTTATTAATTTTTTCATGATGCAATTATTAGGTTTGCATATTGGAATTGTTATTATTATTTCAATCATGTCTGATTAGTTCCTATTCTAGGGTGTTAGAGAGGGAAGCCATGTTTATACCACGATTGTCGATTAGATTGCTATTGATTTCTAGGTTTTGATTAGAGCGATTGTGGTGTGATTTGTTATTAATGTCAGTGTACAATTGCACTGATTATTTGTGGTTAATGGTTGTTTGTACAGACCTGTCTTACAATTAGAGGCATAGGACACACCAGTAATTCTGATTATGTTAGTGAACATGCGACATATGTTGAATTATGAGCGTTGAGACTTAACCATAGATTAACACGTGCTCTAATCTCTTGACTCTTGATTTAGGTATTGATAGTAGTTTGAACCCTTTGATTGACATAAGCATGGTGGACCGAACTAAGACCCTAGTCTTTTAATCCATAGTTAAATCTCAGTTTAATCCCCATTCTCATTAGTTTAATTAGTAGTTCAGTCTCTCTTGTCTGATTATATCTTAAGTAGCTATTTGATTGAATATAAACTTAGAAAACTTGTCTCCTTGTGGATTCGACCCTACTTCCCTAACTATTATTGTTAGAGGACTTTAGGATTTACTTTTGATTAGGTGATACGACTTTAGCCTATCAACTAGGTGTCACTCATAGTGTCTCTGTCGAGATCTTGAGTCTAGGGGCTCACTCTCACTCTCTCTTTCCTTTCACTAACAAGTGTGTACTTCTCGAGTCAAGTTATTTAAAGTTCATGGAACTTCACTTTATTAGTAAGAGATGAGGAATCTCTTACACAAGAAATAATAGCCCGTATATTACTCTAACTGGAGGACGGTGCCCGTTAATTGCCTATATATATTAAAGAATCAATCGAGTTAGTTCAGTCTTTTTTGTTACATATAGAATCATAAGAACAGCAAGCCAGATTATTTGAGGATTGCATATATTATTATTTATTGCATTAGCTTAGTAGTGTTATGTACTCAGCATTGCTGATGTATGTGTTTTGTTAGTTTTTGGTTATTGTTTTACCTCAATGACCCTGTGACGACCCATTCATGAATGTGTTGTGAATGGCAAGCAGATCTTAGAGGGTGAGTTTCGGGTACAGGTGTTGCTGTGTATGGGGATCATGAGCATCAAGATGGGAATTTTAGTGTATATAAACACTTATTTGAATAAAGTTATTTTGGTTTATGTTTGTTTTGAATAAGGAACTATTATAGGGTAGTTCCTGAGTTGTTAACTCATTTATTGAATTTTATATTTCAATTTTATTAAAGTATTTCAAGTTACATTTCAAAAGACCTATGTTATATTCTCTCTTTAGCCTTACATTATGTGGCGTAACATCTCCGCAGTTTCTCTATTTTATAGAGGTTTGTGAATGGAGGGATTGTGGGGGTGTTACAAAGTGGTTACCAGAGCTTTAAGGTTTTGGTTCTTTAAGATTTTAAAAGTTTGACTTCTTATGATTTGGTTTCTCAAAGTTTGATTTCTCAAGGTTTGGTTTGAAGTTTGTTTTACAAAAGTTTTTTAAACTTAAACGTATTTCAAGTTGGAATTTCAAAAGGTAAGGGAATTGCATATGAATTTGCATTGCATTAGTCACTAAGTCTTTATAGGCCTTAGAATAGAAGGAGTTCTAAGGTTTACTAGTGTGTATTTTTTTAGTTTGTTTGATGTGACTAAGTGTTTGATTGCAATGTGATTTATAGTTCTAAGTCTTTATTTTCTTGTAATTACTCGTAGGGCTGTAGTCACCCCAAGGTAGTGCTAGTTCTTGCTTACTCTAGTAAGAGAGTTAGTATAGTAGTTTCTTGAGAAGGAAATCCTAGTTTAAATGTCAATGTGACGTTTTTTTAGTAGTTATGACCTATCTAAGGGGTCAATAGATGGATTTTGAATCGTTTTTTTTCTTGGGCAGATCAATGGCCGACATAAACGCTAGAGTCGATGCTCAGATTAGGAATTTGGTTCGGGCGACCTCAAACTTAGCTAAGAGACGCTCTACGAAGAAGAAACCTATTGATTGGTTCAAGAGGGTTAATGATAGCAAACCATCTTCTTATGATGGGAAGGGTGGACCTAGCAAGCTTGAGAACTGGTTTAGAGATTTTTAAAAGTTGTTTGATGCTATTCGATGCCCAAAGAGTAGGAAGGTAGCTATAGCATCGTATTACCTCAAGGAAGAGGCTGGCATTTGGTGGTCACAACACAAGGAGACATTATTAGCGAGGCCTAACTTTATTTGGAAGGCTTTTGAAGCCGCTACGAAGGAGAAGTTTTACCCTAATTTTCTGAAAAGGCAAAAGGTGACTGAATTTGATGAGTTGAACCAAGGGGACATGACTGTGGAGCAGTATTATGACAATATTGTTGAGTTGATGAAATTTGCTCTAGAGTTAGTGCTTACTGTATTAGGTTCGAGACTGGTCTTAATCTTGAGGTGAAGCTTGGGTTAGGATGTGCGACTTTCAATACCTTAGAGGAAGTGTATGATAGAGCTTCTCATTTAGGTTTGAAACAAGTTAGAGTTGAGAACTCGACTAGTAAGAGAAAGGAGAATCCAAGTCAGAATTTTCAAAAGAACGACAAGAAGTTCAAGCCCCAACACAACTTTCACCAAGGAGGACAAGCTAGTGGTCAGAGAAATGGAGGCCAGTATCAACATCAATAGAAGGGTGGAAATGGCTCTAATAAGAAAAAGAAAGGAGGAGAAAGAGTGTATTTCTATAAGAAGTGTCCTTACAATCATCCTAGGAAGAATTATGAAGAAAAACCAGTGGAGTGTAACTACTGCCACAAATCGGGTCATAGAGAGTATAAATGTTTTGAAAAGAACCCCGAGTTGAGGAATAAGGGAAAAAATGGAAGCCAAAGTGGTCAGGGCAACCAAAACCATCAAGTAGGAAGCAACTATCAAGGTGGAAACAAGCAGAATGGGAACAACAAGACAGTTTCGAGTGGAACTGGACCGAGTGTGCCTGTTGTTGCAAGGTTGAATGTGATCAGTGCTAGAGAAGTTGAGATGTCAAAGGACGTAGTTTTGGTAATATTTCTATCATCTCCACTTATGTTAACGTTTTATTTGATTCAGAAGTTGAACGCCCATTTGTTTCGAAGTTAATTATTTCTAAATATGGTTTAGAGAACCATAGGACTGTTGAGATGCCAATTATGTTACCATCTGGGGAAATAGTGACTTACTCTAGAGTATATGAGAATGTCCTTGTGAGAATTGGGATGTAGACTTTGAAACTAACCTTATATAGTTTCCTTTAGAAGACTTGGAGGTTATTTTGGGCATGGACTGGCTTAAGGGATATAAAGCCGAGATTATTTGTGGAGAATAGAAGGTGAGATTGAGGAATAAGAGTGGAAAGAAGGTGACTTTTAAGCGAAAATCAGAAGGGAATAAGATCAAGATCAAGATCATTTCAGCTTTGAGTTTGGTGAAGCAAGTGAGTAAGGGAGCACCATTATACTTATGTAGTGTGCAGAGGGTGGAAGAAGAAAAGCTTAAAGTAGAGGATGTGAAGTTAGTGAATGAGTTCCTAGACGTATTTCCTGAAGACATATCTAGAATGCCACCCCAAAGAGAGTTAGAGTTCACAATAGACCTAGTTCCTAGAACTGCACCAATAACAAAAGCATTCTATAGAATGGCTCCAGCAGAGATGAAGGAGTTGAATAAGCAACCAGAGATGTTACTTGAGAAGCAGTATATTAGCCTAGCTACTCTCCGTGGGGAGCACCTGTTTTGTTCGTGAAGAACAAGGATGGAAGCTTGAGGTTATGTATCGATTATAGAGATCTCAATAAGGTGACTATCAAGAATAAGTATATGTTGCCAAGGATTGATGATCTGTTTGATCAGTTGAAAGGAGCTTCGATATTTCGAAGATTGATTTGAGGTCAGGGTATTACCAATTGCAAATTGCGGAGAAGGACATACCAAAGATTTCCTGTAGGACCAGGTATGGTCACTACAAGTTCCTAATGATGCCATTTGGGTTAACAAATGCACTAGCGATGTTTGTGGACTTAATGGATAGAGTGTTTTGAGAATATTTGGATAAATTTGTAGTGATTTTCATTGATGATATCCTTATTTACTCAAGGAATAAAGAAGAGCATGAGGAGCACCTAAGGTTAATGTTGTCAACACTTAGGGAGCATCAGTTGTAAGCAAAGTTCTCGAAGTGTGAATTTTGGATGGAGGAAGTGGCATTTTTTGGCCATATTGTGTCGAAGGATGGAATTTCAGTGGATCCGGCTAAGATAAAAGCAGTTATTGAATGGTCTACACCTAGGAATTTCACTGACATTAGGAGTTTCTTGGGTCTAGCTGGCTACTATAGGCGTTTTGTGAAGGATTTTTCGAGGATAGCTATGCCGATGACTAGTCTTATGAAGAAGGAGAAGAAGTTCATATGGACCGAAGAGTGTGAGAAAGCCTTTAAGAAGCTTAAGAAGTTGTTGACTACGACTCCGATTTTGACGTTGCCAGAGGAAAATGTGAATTGGAAGTATATAGTGACGCATCGAAGAATGGTTTGGGATGTGTTTTGATACAAAATAGGAAGGTTATAGACTATGCTTCTAGGCAATTGAAACCATATGAGGTGAATTACTCGACCCATGATCTAGAATTAGCCGCAATAGTGTTTGCTTTGAAGATTTGGTAACACTACTTGTATGGGGTGAAGGTGAAGTTGTATACCGATCACAAGAGTTTGAGGTACTTGTATAATCAGGATGATTTGAAAATGAGGCGGAGAAGGTGGTTAGAGTTGGTGAATGATTATGATATCGAGACACGTGTCATATTCTTGTTGGTTAACCTAAATAATTTTTTTTAAAAAAATTATAAACAAAGATATTCAAAAAAATAAAACAAAAAAAACTAAAATCCCCTCCCCCTCCCCCAGCCGAAAAAACCAAAACCCCCTCCCCCCCCCCTCCTCCTCCTCCAGCAGCGTAATGTAATACCCCAAATTTCTACTACATTTCTAGTATTATTATTTACATATCTTATATTATACCCATTTTTATTTTTCGAAATTATTTTACAAAAAGAAAATAAAATGGAAGTTTCATTTTTATTTTCGGAATTGTATTAGCAAAAAGTCTGAAAACTGACTTTTCAGATAATCTTCACAATCTTATCTTATTTTCGGATTTAATTAAATTAATTAACAAAAATCTGATTTTCGGATTGAATAGTAACAGATTTTCGGATTTATTAAAAAAAAAAAAAAAATTATTTTCGGATTTTCTATTTAAGGTCAAAGATCAGATTTTCTAGCCCAAAAATCAGTTTTATAATTTTCGATTTTGAATTTTAAATTTCGAAATAAGTTAGAATTTTAACCCTAAAAATTTCTATATAAACCCCCTCACAAACCCTACGAAAATCAGTGTACAACTCTCCAAACATTTTCCTTCTTCTTCCTTACTCTATTTCACCATTGAAGAGGTGAGAAAAACTCAATACTCTTTTTTTCAGATTTTCGAAAATAAGTAGAGAAAGGAAAAGAAAAGAGAAAGAGAAAATGTTTTGAGGTGTATAGTGACGCTTCTAAGAATGGTTTAGGGTGTGTATTGATGCAACATGGCAAGGTTGTAGCGTATGCTTCGAGACAACTCAAGCCACATGAGAAGAATTACCCTACTCATGATTTAGAACTAGCTGCTGTGGTATTTGCACTCAAAATCTGGAGGCATTATCTGTATGGAGTGACATGTAAGATTTTCACATATCATAAGAGTCTCAAGTACATATTTACTCAGAAGGAGTTGAACATGAGGTAGAGGAGATGGCTTGAGCTTATCAAGGATTATGACTTGGAGATATCGTACCACGAAGGTAAGGCGAATAAGGTTGCCGATGCGTTGAGTAGGAAGACTAGCCACGCGATGAATATGATGGTGTTGACAAAGGAGTTGTGTGAGGAGTTTAGGAGAATGAATTTAGAAGTTATGGAACACGGGCAAGTGGAGGCTCAAATGAATGCGATTTCAGTACAACCCACCTTGTTCGATGAGATTCGCGAGAAGCAAGCCAATGATGAGTGGTTAATGAAGGTGAAAAAGATGAAAGAAGATGGAGCAGCCGCTGAGTTTGAGATTAATGATGAGGGCGTTGTGAAGTATAATGGGAGATGGTGTATTCCTAAGGACGAGGAGTTAAAGAGGAAGATCATGGAAGAAGCTCATAATACCCCGTATTCTGTACATCCGGGTGGAGATAAACTTTACAAGGACCTTAAGCAACACTTTTGGTGGCAAAACATGAAGCGAGAAGTTGCTGAGTTCGTTGCAAAGTGTTTGACGTGTCAGAAGGTGAAGATTCAACACATGAGACCTGGAGGGAAATTGCAGTCTTTGGAGGTGCCTAGTTGGAAGTGGGAGTCTATTTCCATGGATTTTGTGATGGGATTACCACTGACGAGGTCGGCGAAGAATGCCATTTGGGTTATAGTGGATCGTCTCACAAAGACAGCAAGATTCATAGCCATGAAAGATACGTGGAGTTTGCAGCAATTGGCAAGTGCATATGTGCGAGAAGTCGTGAGGTTACATGGTGTACCGAAGGACATTGTTTCAGACAGGGATTCGAGGTTCTTGTCTAATTTCTGGGGAAAACTGCAACAGGCATTTGGTACTCTACTGAAGTTCAGCACGGCATTTCATCCTGCGACAGATGGACAGACGGAACGAACAATCCAAACTCTCGAGGATATGTTAAGGGCGTGTGTGATGGACTTTGGAGGGTCTTGGGATGAACACTTGCCAACCATAGAATTTTCATATAACAATAGTTATCATGCGAGCATAGGAATGGCGCCTTATGAGGCACTATATGGTCGGAAGTGTAGAAGTCCCTTATGTTGGAGTGATATAAGTGAGTCAATGACAGTGGGGCCGGAGATGATTGAGGAAACAACAAATCAAGTTAGACTGATTCAAGAACGCATGAAAGCAGCTCAGGATCGACAAAAGACATATGCAGATCAGAGTAGAAGAGAAGTGGAGTTCGATGTCGGGGAGAAAGCTTTATTGAAAGTCTCACCGACAAAGGGAGTAATGAGATTTGGCAGAAAAGGAAAATTGAGTCCGCGTTACATAGGACCGTATGAAGTTTTGGAACGGATTGGTGAAGTGGCCTATAGATTAGCCTTACCCATTGAGTTAGCCAAGGTCCATAATGTCTTTCATGTGTCTCAACTTCGTAAGTACGTCCATGACCCAACTCATGTCATCCAACCTGAAACTATTGAACTAGATGAGACCTTATCTTTTGAGGAACGTCCTATTAGGATCCTTGATACCAAAACGAGAAGTACCCGGAACAAGGCGGTTATGTTGGTAAAGGTGCTATGGTCGAACCAAAAGTCCGAGGAAGCAACTTGGGAAGCTGAAGATGATATGAAAAGGAGATTCCCAGGGTTGTTTGAGCAGGTATAGTAAGTTTCGGGGACGAAACTAAATTTTTAGGGGGGTGTGACGTAATAGTAACGAGTTATTTTCGAACCTTAACTCATAGTTATTTTCGAATCCCAACTTATGTTCTTAAGAGCTGAGTTTAAAGTTCGAGGACGAACTTTGTCTTAAGGGAGGGTAGATGTAATACCCCAAATTTCTACTACATTTCTAGTATTATTATTTACATATCTTATATTATACCCATTTTTATTTTTCGAAATTATTTTACAAAAAGAAAATAAAATGGAAGTTTCATTTTTATTTTCGGAATTGTATTAGCAAAAAGTCTGAAAACTGACTTTTCAGATAATCTTCACAATCTTATCTTATTTTCGGATTTAATTAAATTAATTAACAAAAATCTGATTTTCGGATTGAATAGTAACAGATTTTCGGATTTATTAAAAAAAAAAAATTTATTTTCGGATTTTCGAATTTAAGGTCAAAGATCAGATTTTCTAGCCCAAAAATCAGTTTTATAATTTTCGATTTTGAATTTTAAATTTCGAAATAAGTTAGAATTTTAACCCTAAAAATTTCTATATAAACCCCTCACAAACCCTACGAAAATCAGTGTACAACTCTCCAAACATTTTCCTTCTTCTTCCTTACTCTATTTCACCATTGAAGAGGTGAGAAAAACTCAATACTCTTTTTTTCAGATTTTCGAAAATAAGTAGAGAAAGGAAAAAGAAAAGAGAAAGAGAAAATGTTTTAGAAATACCGGTCTCCGATCGGTGGTTGTCGCCGGTGGAAAATCGCCGGTGTGACCCTCTTTCTCCTTCTTTCTTCCCTTTCCTTCTCCTTCTTTCTTCCCTTTCCTTCTTTTTCCCTCTGCTGCGTATGAACCAGGGGTTCATGTTTTCATTTTTTCCTTCTTTAAACTTTGCCTTTTTAATGTGTTTTGTCTTTTATGTTCTTTCTTAGTACTTTTTTTTTTTTTTTTCTTTTACTCTTTTTCATTTAGTCTTGTGGAGTACTTCAAAGGGGTTTTGTTTTATTTACATTGATTTATTTGTTTCTTTTATTTCTCTTTAATTTCATTAATTTTGTTACACCTTGTTTTACATAAACTTGCTACATGTTTTACTCCTTTGTTGAATAAGTTTTATTTTGTTTATCACTTTTGTTTTACCTACTCTTATTTTATTATTACTTTAATCTTCTATTGTTATTTTAAAACTTAAACTTATCTTTTTTTTTACTTCTACCTTTTTATTTGTCTTTAACTAATCTGACTTAAGTAATGTTTATAATTGTTTAAGTTGCGAGTTAAGGAGTTACGCAATTTTACTGACTAGAGTTATTTTATTTTATTTTAGACGAAGGCTTCGTAGGGGACTATACAGAGAACCAGTAATATTTTAGAGCGCGCTTATCAAGGTAATTCGCAATGTCCATCTACTACAGTATTCCCGTATAGGAATATTACGTGCTATGTGTTGTAAGTGTGATTTTTGTGTACAACCTACTATACTACTATAAACTAAAATTTGATGTTCACGTTTTGTTGTTAATATCATTTAACTATTAACAACTATACTCGTATCTACCTATGATTTTGATCTTTTGTCAAACTTACTGTTTTATTAATTTTCATTCAATACTTTTGACACCGCTATTATGATATTAAGTGGGTAACAAGTAATAACTTGAGTTGACAATTGATCTCTTGACGTAACAATTATTAAGTAATTGTGCTTGTGATTTGATTATGGACGTTATGGATTCCACGAGACTATAGTAATGACTAATTTTAATGAATATGGAATTAGTTGTTACGTGCTATGTAATTTTATAACCTTGTTAAAATCCATTAATCACTTAAAGTGGAATGTTAAGAAGGGAATGTAGCCTATGGAATTGGATCCTCCATAGGTGATGGACAGGTTGCCCTGTTTAGTAGTGAACCTAATGACGTTTGATCATTGGGCTGCTAATTCAGGTTTTGATTTCTTTATACTATTAAACTGTTGTTTGTCTTCCTCCTAATAGTGAACCTTTTGGCGCGCTTTTGCGTTAGATCATTAGGCTGTTAGTGAGGGGTGTGCACACTAGGGACTCTCTGTGAAATATTTTGGCCATGTTATATGACTTTTGGGTGACGATCCAAAGACAAGTAGGTGGTTACTGGGATTAGTCCCGGCCTACTGGCGTTCCATTTCCCTTTCTTAATTAATAATGAGCTATGTGAATTTTTGTGAATTATTGTGATTATTTATTTATAATTACGTTTTATGTATAGCTGCACTACTCTGATTATTAAATTTATTTTCAAAACAAAACTATTATTATTTTACGGGATGGAGTTGGAATTACTTAGTTTTTACTAATTTTAGTTTATTTGTTTCTATTTTGTATTCCAATATTTTTGCAGGTTCTTGACAAAGGGATTACGTTGGGCATTTGAGAGCAATATAGCTTAGGATCACTTAGTTCCGACTACATTAGTGTTTTTGACTATTACTCTTTATTTCAGTTTTGGTGACTTTAGTATTATGACTTACCTTTGGTAGCTTTGAGTTCTTTAATAATGAGTTGTTTAGTTCTTCCAGTTCACTTTAGCCTTGCATGTTTATGCGGCGGTAACACCCTAAAGGTTTAAATGAACGATTTTTACAGTCAACTGATGTTTTCCTAATCAATTATTAGTTTAAATTTTTGGGGTGTTACACGTAATCACTGGCCACCCCACCCCCTCCTCCCTTCCCCTAGCCAAGAAATCACCACCCCCGTCACCACCGCCACCTTGAAACACCCAAACGCCGCCGAAATCCCAATGCCTCCAAGCACGCACCTCTCCGTTCGCGCAAACCACCACGAATTGGCCCGTTCGCGCTAACCACCTCTTCGTTCGCCGGATTTACCCCCACCCTACCGAAACCCAGCCAAACGCCACCAATAAACCACTCCAACGTCCCTATCCCCTCACGTTAACCACCCCGAACCCTCCTCAAAAACCACCCCTCTCGTTAACCGCCCCGACCCCTCACAATAAACACCTCAACCCCTCCCAAAAACACCTAAATTTGACGGAAAATGAGACGCAGCAGGTACAGACTCCGCCTCCGCCGTCGCCGACAGTGATTTCTCCTTTTTATCTTCTTCGTCGTCTGAAGAAGACGATGACGATGAACCGTGGCCGTGGATCTTATCGGCGATCTTCTCCTTTAGAGACTCGTGATGTTCTTCTCCGTGGTCTGTGGCAGTGGCAGTGGGTGGGGGTGGGGGCTGGGGTGGTAGTGGCAGGTACAGTTAATTTTTTTTTACAAGTTTTTTTTAATCTTATTATCTAGAATTTAAAGTTTTAAATAAAAATTACCCATAGTTCAGGTCACCGGTCATTTGTCTTGTTTAAAATCCAACTTTGACAAGTAAAAACTTTACGCATATTTTGATTTAGGGTTAAGTAAATCACATTTACTACTAGATAATAGAACAAATGAGTGAAGCCTTATACCTCACGAAAATTGAATCTGAATCACATTCTCCCAATATAATTTGATTTGGGTTTTCTTCTACAACCAAAGAGGAAGAGTGACTTGATATTGGTGCAGCCAAAAATAAATTGAACAACAATAACAACATGCAGCAGCAAGAGAGCAACCTCCCCCCACCGTTGAGCAGCAAAGGGATGTGGGAGAAACAACGGTGCCGCAGCCGTGCCGCAAAACAGAGAGAGGAAGGGGAAAAAAGGCAACACCACCGAGAGGAGAGAATTACTGGCAAAAGGGGGGTTGGTCGGTGTCGAACGGCGTCACAGACCGCCAGCCACCTGGACAACAAAAACGAGAGAGGGACAGAGAAGGGGACGGTCACGGGAGAGAGAGAGAGGAGTGTTTGGGGTTTGGGTTTTCCAAGTTGGGGATTCCTGGTTTGCACTTAGGTGCTCGGACTTTAGACCTCCTTTTTATTTATTTTTAAAAAAAATTATACTTGTAATGAATGAGAAACATAGATACATGAAAGTGGATTTTCGAATACCTTCTTGAGTTTCCTAGAGAACGATACTTATTGATGTATAAATATATTAACAATTTAGTACAACTTAAAATACTTAAATGATTCACATATTTCCAACCATACTAAAAACCTCTAATTACAAAATCATAGTAATAAAACTTAATTAATTTCAAATTAAGATGCTTAAACTTCAGGCTATTACACCCAATTTTCAACACTTTAATTCCTCCCTCTTTTTTATCTCCTCTCCCTCGTCGGTTCCCTCTCTCTCCTCCTCGGTTTCCGTGCAGCAGGACCACCACTCGACACCACTCACCCTTGTTTTCTTACTCTGGCAACCACCGGCACACTCGCCACCTTCACATTCCTCTCTTTGTCGCTGAGCGCCACACCGCAGCACCCACTCTCTTCTCTTCCTTTGTTCGTGCGCCGCAACCACGCACAACCATCACTAACAGCGTGTGACAGCCACGCGCCGCCTAGCCCACACATGCCTTGTTTACGGTTAATTCTTATGCCTTTTCCTCTATTTATATTTGTTAAATGTTTTAGTAATTAAAGTTATGATTTTTATATATTTGTAAATGAAGTTTTTAAATTTATTATTTTATTAATATTATGATTTATAAATTTAAGTTATAATTTCATATTTATAGATTTATATTGAAAGTGAGTTCAAATATAAAAGTAATAATTTTAAAGGCTTTTTAAAGCCTAGTTTGCTAGTATTATATTAAAGGTTGTTAAATGTTGAGACTTTAATATATTTAAAGGATTTTAAAACGAGTTTTGAAGTGTTTTAAAATATTTATAATTGATGTGAATTAATTCGTTAATATTTTATTAATTGGTAGACGGAGAAATTGCTTTGAGCGATTTCTAGAGTTCACAAAGTGGCCTCTTATTTTGTTTACACAAGGTATGTACATGTCATTATGTGTTAGACTAGCAGCATGTCCTAAGGCTAGGATTATGTATAAGGAACTTTTATAGTTTATACGTGGCTATTATTTTCTAAATATGTGTCGTTGAGCATGTTAATTGCATATGATGTTTATTACATGATTGAATAGATGTTTTATCCAATCATATTTGGGAAGGGAAGTTTATTTATTAATTCACATGACGGATTAATAATATTTATTATTGCATTATGGATTATTTTATTGTTTTCCTTGTTATTATTTTATTACTTCTCAAAGGTCGAGGACTTTGTGAGTAAGTTGGGTTATCATTATTATTATTTTATTACGTTACAAAGACCGCGGGCTTTGTAGTGTAACTTATATCTCTTGTCTCCGGACACTTCGATTGTTGATTTTAGTCAATAAATAAATTGTGAGTTAATTTCTTGGTCAATTGGAATTGTTTGATCACGATATGTAATCCTAAGATAAAAATGGAATTTTAGTTGTATCCATGTTATGTGTTGGTTGTCTTGTTAGAGTCCAACAACGAATAACATATTATAATTAAAGTGAAAGTGAATAGCAGTAGCTTTAGACATGTGCAAATATGAAGTTTTAGACTAATATGAGTTGGAGTACATGGTGGTAGCCCATGGCTTTTCTTGGGGGCCGGAGTGATCACTGTGCCCTATAGGTTCCTCGATATCATTGGTCATGGGGATTACGGAGTCACACCCATAATTTGTCTTCAAAGTGAAGATAAGGTTTGGTTGGACAACTCGATCCATTAACTATTCAATTGACTAAATAAATTATTGTTTGTAGTCTTGTGAAGTCGAGTCTTATCTTATGAGTCGATGTTTATTTATATCATTGTTGATCATGTTTTATTGCTTAGTAGTATCATGGTAGGTTTACGTGCATTATGTTATGATGTATGTACTCAGCTTTGCTGATTACATGCTTTTCTGTGTGTCGATCATGGCTGTGCTTATTGCTCCTGTTATAACAATTAGCGAGTACTCCATCAATTGGGTATTTGCATATTATGATTCTGAATTCTTTTGAATGAAACAACAAGTAAGGAGTTGTGCTTATTTTAAAAATAAATTTAAAATCAGCTAGTCTTCTAAGAAATCGCCTACTTTTAAATTAAAATTAGGCAACGGTCCAAACCTAATGTTAGGGCTTGTTCTCTTCACATGAATCTAGCTAAACTAAACTGAACCAAATTGAATTGAATTGAATAAATATATAAATAATGTTTAAACAATAATCATATGAATATTAAATAATTATTATAAAGATAAATAATAATAATTAATGAATAATGAAAATAGTATTTTGGATATCTTTAAATAATAGTTACAAATAAATAAATAATAGTAATAATGATAAATTATTATTAATAATAATGATAATAATTAATGATAATAATAAAAATTAATAATAAGTAATTTCTATTTATTTATATTATTATATTAGTACTTGATGATGCTTATATAACAACAATAATGTATACGAAGTAAATTAATATTACTATTTTAATAATTAGATTTAATAATGTAATAATATTTAGTAATAAAAATAATAATTGGGTCGGACCAAAGAATATTGCAAAATAAACCGTTTTGACGCGATTTAATTGGTTTATGAGTTAAAAACGTGGGTTGATTTGTGTATTATACCAAACCACGATTTGCTATTTTTGGTTGGTATATAATATTAATAAACCTAACTACAACCCAAACCGCCAAAGTATCTATAATATTCAACTTAACGGCGATTTTGTACCTTAAATAATGATACTATTAGCAACTTTGTAAATATTGAATATCTTCTAGAATTTTGTAGCTTATTTGTAAAATGTAATAGTAAATATCTAGTCGATAAGATAAAACAACAATTGTAAATAAGAAACTATGTATCGAGATAAAATATGGTTAAACCACAAACTACGCCAACCTGAACCATGCTCATCCCTGATATTAATATTAATAACAACGAGTAAAGATAAACTCCCTCTATTTTTTTAATAGGATATTTTGTCATTTATGGATGTTTTTTTTATTGATTATGACATTAGAAACTTTTACCTTATATGGTAGGTTGGCCCACCTCATTAATGCATCTCTTTCTTACTTTTACTCTTCTTCTCTCTACCTTTTTGTACTTTTTCCTAATTTTTTAACTTCTTCTTTCCTACTTTTGTACTTTTTTCTTGTTCAATGCGTAAAACTCAAGTGTCCCTATTAAAAAAATTGAGGGATTAATAAACAAAATAATGTGTAGTTATAATAATGATAACACAAAATGTATAGAATTAGTGTTGGGTTATAGTCTTATAGATAGATGAAATTGAGCTTGTTAGTGGAACATATGGGTTTAAATCAATCTAATTTTATATTAAAATTAAATTATTTTTTAATAATTTGCGATTAAAAAAATGGTAATAGAAATCAAAATTTATCAACGTACCGACTTGATTTGATTGGGGGAATATTAAACATATAGTAAGCGGTTGTACTTATTTCAAAAATGAATTAAAACATGTCTTTATGAACGAAAAGTCCCTTTTTTCATGTTTGCTCATCTTTGTTTGTAAGAAAATTTTTACGGTATTAATGAAGTGAGAATAATTGAGTATAAGGATAAAGCAGCAAAAAGAAAATAAAAAAGAAAAGAAAGGGTTGAATGTTTATCCTCCTGAGCAGGCCAGCTGTCTCATTCCTTGGTTCTCGCACCCCATCACGAGCGTTGCTCATTATTCATCTCTTTCTCTCTCTCTGATTCTCTCTCTTTCTCTGATATCTCTCTCCTTTCTGATCCACAAAACACAACGTTTGCAGCAGTAGTCGTACTATCTATCAGTAGTGAAAAACCCAAGCAACATATCAAAAATATCAATATCCCCCACCCTTCCAATCCAATCCCCTTCGCCGCCCAAGATTCCTTCTTAACCTCCCTTCTCTTTCAATCCCTCTTTTTCTATGATTA
Organism: Patellifolia procumbens; assembly: GCA_947645195.1. Taxonomy (NCBI): domain Eukaryota; kingdom Viridiplantae; phylum Streptophyta; class Magnoliopsida; order Caryophyllales; family Amaranthaceae; genus Patellifolia; species Patellifolia procumbens. The sequence goes on along the minus strand of CANSGD010000629.1, from coordinate 75,119 downwards.
TTTTTTTAATATACAAATATATGATATTCATTCATTCCACAAAGGACTTCCATAAGTTTTAGTTGAAAAAATCTCTCAAAACTCCCATCTCAATTCCAAATCGAAAAACAAAAAAGAATGAAGAGAGAACATCCGTTTATGATTCCAGAACATTCCTCCGGAGGCGGAGGAGTACCAGCAGCTAGTACAGCCACGACGACGACGACGACGACGACGGTGAGTGGAAAGTCAAAGATGTGGGAAGACGGTGGTCAAAACGACGCAGGTGTAGACGAGCTACTAGCCGTATTGGGTTACAAGGTGCGGTCGTCGGACATGGCAGAAGTAGCTCAGAAACTTGAACAGCTTGAAGAATTTATGGGAAATGTTAGAGAAGATGGTCTTTCTCAGTTAGCATCTGATACTGTTCATTACAACCCTTCAGATCTGTCTACTTGGCTTGAATCTATGCTTTCTGAGTTTAACCCCTCTACCAATTTTGACCCTTCTCCTACTTCTATCGCCTCTATTGTAGATCCACCACCACCACCTCAACCTCAACCTCAACCTCAACCTCAACCTCTGAGTTCGGTCAAACTTGAGCATGTCTACACCGATCCTTATTCTGATTATGATCTTAAAGCTATTCCAGGTAAAGCCATCTTAACTCCACCTTCACAAACTCATACTATCCCAATTGTCAATAATAATAATACTAGCAATAATAATAATAATAGCAGTAATAATAGCTTGGTTAGTACTACTACTACTAGTAGTACTTCTAGTTCTAGAGAGGCTAAGAGATTAAAACCCTCTAATTATGGTGCCAATTCCAATTCCAATTCGGCTTTAACTCCTAGGCCGGTTGTATTGGTTGATTCTCAAGAAAATGGTATAAGATTGGTCCATACTCTGATGGCTTGTGCCGAGGCGATTGTGCAAGAAAAGATGGGTTTAGCTGAAGCTCTTTTGAAACAAATCGGCTTTTTAGCCGCCTCTCAAGCTGGATCTATGAGAAAAGTTGCCACTTATTTTGCTGAAGCTCTTGCTAGAAGGGTCTTTAAATTATGTCCCTATGATGACAACTTATCGGATATGTTACAGATGCACTTCTATGAGACATGCCCATATCTTAAATTCGCTCATTTTACAGCTAATCAGGCCATTTTAGAGGCTTTTACTGGTAAAAAGAAGGTTCATGTGATTGATTTTAGTATGAAACAAGGGATGCAATGGCCGGCTCTGATGCAGGCTTTGGCTCTCCGACCCGAAGGTCCACCCGCTTTTCGTTTAACCGGGATTGGCCCTCCTGCTCCAGATAATACAGACCGTTTACAAGAGGTTGGTTTGAAGTTGGCACAGTTTGCTGATTCCATTCAAATCCAGTTTGAGTACCGTGGCTTTGTGGCTAACAGTTTGACAGATTTAGAATCATCCTTGCTTGATCTAGGACCGGATGCAGAGGCTGTGGCGGTTAACTCAGTTTTCGAGCTTCATCGGTTGCTGGCTAGACCGGGAGCGTTGGAGAAAGTATTGGGTCTAATAAAGGAGGTGAAACCAGTAATCGTAACGGTGGTAGAGCAGGAAGCGAACCATAACGGAGCCGCTTTCCTGGACAGGTTTAACGAGTCGCTGCATTACTACTCAACGATGTACGACTCGTTGGAGAGCTGTGTGGATAGCCAGGATAAAATGATGTCGGAGGTGTATCTAGGGAGGCAAATATGCAATGTTGTAGCTTGTGAAGGTGTGGAACGAGTGGAGAGGCACGAGAGGTTGGATCAGTGGAGGAATCGGTTTGGATCAGCAGGGTTCAGTCCGATGCACATAGGTTCAAACGCGTTTAAGCAGGCTAGCATGTTGCTAGACTTCTTTGCTGGTGGGGATGGATATGGTGTTGAAGAGAAGGATGGGTGTTTGATGTTGGGTTGGCATAGTAGACCACTCATTACAACATCAGCTTGGCAACTCGCCAACAACTCGACAACTCGTCGTTGAGTCGACTCGACTCGTCTAAACTCTCCGATCTAATTTTGTCACAACAGCAACAGCAACAGCAACAGCAACATGAACATGATAGGAGGGAGAGGGAGAGTTTGGGGTTAGCCCCACACCTAACCACTGTCCACACACACCTCAGCCTGTATGTCTGTTGATTGATGTGCTGAGCTGGGTGTGTTAGTGCGTCTGGCCCACCACCACCACTTCTCAATTCCCAATTCACTAGTACTGTCTACTGTCTACTGTCTACTGTCTAGTCTTTACTTTCTCTCTCCACCTTATAAATTCCTCTCTCTTTCTTCTTTATCTTTTCATTTTCTTTTCTCTCTCGGTTAGTTCTTTGGGGTCTTTTTCTTTTATTTTTTTTCTTACTTTTTGTGTCTAAGGAGGTCATGTAAGTTTCTCGGTGAGGTTGAAAGTTTGAAGAGTTGAAGAACTTGTATTTACATATGGTCTTTTTCCATTCTATCAATAAAATGAAGGCTTCTAATCATTTTCTTTTCTGGTCATCGCTTTTTGCATTTTCCTCAATTTTCCTAATGCATATGCTAACTAACGCCCCGGGCGTTAAATAATGTAACTAAAAATGAAAATATTAAATTAACAAAGCAATAATTACAGCCACCTACTCGAGATTTTGCCATATATTCCCAGATATTCCAACATTGATATTATTTTGGAAAATATTTTAAATGCTAACGAACGTTTCCATGCATTGGGTAAATTAACTAAAAGTAAAAATATTAAACTAATAAAAAATAATTACACCCACCTCTCTGGGATTGTGTCTACTATCTCTTTTAACTTTGAATGCTAATAACTCTGTTTATTTTTAATTAAGTATGTACCGAGAACAAGATCTCACATTACTATCTTTATTCTTGTACATAACTCATTATAGTTGATCAAAGGAAGATGGATGAATAGTATAAAAAGAGAAATATAGTGAATAAAAAAAGAATGGAGGAAGTATATTTTAAAATTAATAGCATTTTAGAAAATGTTTTAAATGTTCAGGGCTTTTGTTTGCAAGGTGCTTTTTTCTATTATTAAGAATATTCTGAAACAATCTAGACAAGGTTTCAATTTTCACCTTGGTGTCAAGTCGGTGTTAAACAACAATGTAATTCTACCCTTATACACAATCCAATTAAGGCTGTTAAAATCGGATTCTACTTTAAATCGTTAGGTATTCTTAGAATCGAATCGTACAGTCGAATCATAGAATCGTAAGATTCTACGAACATATATGATCTAGATATTGCTCAATTTATAAGTTTAAAATGTCTAATAATTGACAAAAGTAGTTGTTTAGCCAATATATCTAAACATATATGTCTATTGATAGCTTCGGTAGCTTGAATAAATTTGATTTAAATGTATGAGATTTTCGCTAGTACACAAAAAATGTATAAAATCGTGTAGGATCGTGAATCGAATCGTATGTCCATAAATGAATCGTAAAATCGTAAGATTCTACGATTTGAATCGAGATTTTAGCAGTTATGATTCCAATAATGCGCTAATTCGACAATAATGCATAATTTTCAAATAAAACTTAGGTGTTGTTTGGTTCACATTGATTAGGATAGAAAGTTAAAATTTTTAGGAATATTGCTAGGAAGTTTTACTTTCCACAAAATGTAGGAAATTACTTATCTAGGGGGAGCTATGTAAATTTCTATTTACCATGAATCACCAAACAACATTTAGCAATTCCTAGGAAATACAATTACACAAAAAGATAAAGTTCCACAGAATTTACACTTCGTACATTCAGCCAAACAAGCACTTAGTCATTAAATTTTTCTCCAATAATGCTCAATCGACAAATACTTCCGCTTTTGTCTTGGAATTGATCTTATTCATGTCATTCCTGTCCTTGTAGGCTCAAAAGCTTACTTTCTTTTTTTTTGCATGCTTCAGACATAAGTCACTTGATACATGTACATCTAGCATCTCTAACCCAATTGATCTGAAGTTTTTAATAAGTTTATTTAATTATTTGTTATGGTTCGTACGTTTTAAGAATCATAAAGGTTATTAAATGTTTAATTATCAACAATAGTCATTCTAATATTGTTAATTAAACTAGGCTATTAGGTAATAGTAATTTAATACTTTTGTAGTTGTTTATTTTAGTCATATTTTTTACGTTTGGCACGACAAAATCTTTTTGATGATTCCAAGCAAGTTACTTGGGACTTTCTAATGATTCTAATTGCATCGGCTCACTGACTTCTTGAAGATTTATCCTACAAATTTTGGTGATATTTGATTGAGAAATGAAGTTGCAACAACAACAAATGTTATACGTGGATTTTTGGCCTCCAAACTGTCTGATTTTAAAGAGGTTTAGATCAGAGGGTATTAGACGTGATAATCAAGCAACATTTAGCTCTCAACTTCATTATTGAGCTGCTTGAGGTGCATGCTTAATTTGGTCTAATCAAAGCAGGTTTACTCAGGTAGGAAAGAACCAACACGCCACCAGTAATTATTTATCGTAAATTTTTTGTTTCTGGGCAATAGCTTTCTTGGGGGAAAGTAAGGTTTCTTTCATTGGATGGATCAATGATTCCATTGGCTCCTAAGGGTTTGCACAACTGCCTGTGGCATCAAGTTCTAGATTACCACCGAAAGATGTTGGTCCGTTAGTTTTGCGGTTTTCAATAAACGACAATATCTTTTGTAATTTTTGGTTTTTTTAATTCCTTTCGTACTTGGATGATAGACATCCTCCTCTATAAATAGAGCTTTAGGAAGCTAGTTTCATATTAGAGTGGATTGTATTTTGGCTGGTAAAGCTCCAAACTTAAAGAGAGAAAATCAAAATTTTCCTTCTTTTGAACTTGTATCAACTTCTATCAAATCTTTACTTTGGTAGCACCTCAATGTCAGTTTACTGTTTAGAAGTAGAGTAGGTTGATTATTAGGGTGTTCCATCTTAATAATACCTTGGTTTGGTGGATATTTTTGTAGGTGGAAAGTGCCGGAAGTTCATCGTTTGAACGGATTGATTCAAAACTTTTTCTCGGTTATTATTTCATCTTTAACTCTTAAGTGCTTAGCTAGATATACACCATCACTACTCTGAGTCGTGAAGGTTAAAGTCACTACTGAGTAGCGAGTTTAAGGTAAAAATCGTTACTCTAAGGAGTGACTTTTACCTTAAACTCGCTATTGTAGTGACTTCTACCCGAAGCACAAATTTTTGTAAAAAGTGAAACCAAGCATATGTGGATGATAATGATGAAATTTTATTTAATTCCAATCCAATGAGATTTTATTTCTTGGTTTATCATTATCTAAGAGAAACCCATGATCGTTTGCTTCACCCTTTTTTCCTATATACGCCCTTTTGTTTTTTATAAATTCTCTCCGTTTTTGCTATTTTAACTTCTATTTTACAAAAACAAACCTCATAAGAAATGTCACAAAAGATATGCCAAGCAACAAGATATGTTCCTTTTCAAAATCAAAACCTAAAAGCAATACGTTTAGTGATCTAATTAGAAGCTACTTCCTAATGTTGGAAATTTACATTAATGAAGCGCCTATTTTATAATGTACTAATATCGTATTAAGAACTTGATGCATATCCTATTCGCATCTTGTTACAAAAGTTCGGTCGCCTTTGAAGTAGAAAATTACAAAACACTCCAAAAGCTCTGAGTAAAGTATTAGATGATGATATATGTCTGATTAAAATAACTAAAGACTATTTATAATAACCTAGGAAAGCAAATAAAATAAGTCGGAAATCACGAAAACGCTATTTCCGTGTCGCCCACCCGATCAGGCTGAGCCACATCTGGACGTCTTCAAATCTTGCAAAACAACAACAACACCAAGATAAATCACGCCCGAACAGGTCGGAAAAAGCAGCCCGATCGGGGCCCAGAACAACATATTAGGAACCTTAATTCGTTGCCCTATCGGGCAGGATCACCTAATCCAGTCGGGCACAACTTCAATTTTGAAATGACGGCCCGATCGGGCTGAAGCGCCTGATCCCGTCAGGCAGAGCCAACCTCATGCTGCTTCGACACTTGGCTTCAAACGCCAAGTTCTTCGTATATTTTCTTCCTTAGGAGCTCAAAAACGCAGCTATGAGTCCCTAAATAATCATACCTCGTAACAATCCCATACAATGTGATGGTTAATATCGGCTGAAAACGAGGATTTTTTCCTGGAAACCTACAAAATACTAGGAAACAACCAAAACCACAACTATATCGAAATAGTTAGCACAAATTTCTCTTAAGAGCTTCAAACATGCACATTTTAGCTTCTAAACCAAGGGAAAACTCTATATAAAGTCATAATATCAAATTCCCCTAAGCTAAACCTTTGCTTGTACTCAAGAAAATAAATTATGATCATGGAATAAATTGCCTCACCCCTCAGATAGGAAAAATCATCGCTCAAACTTTTCGAGACTAAGAATCGTTCAAGAAGGCAAAATTCAAGTGAGAATCGTTCAAGAAGGCAAAATTCAAGTTCAGTTGTTCAGATCAATCTAACCACCAATCATCCAAGCAAATTGTCAAATTTAACTAGCTCCATGACTCATATGTCCTAATATTGTGCTCACCAAGGTGTCACTCCTCTGTATTTTGTGGCAGGCAAAGAATGTGCCCGAACACTCACCAACCTGACCCATAAATGTCCCTTCCCACTCATACTCTCATGTGTTTAAGAAGGTAAAATATCGCTCATCCTAATCAGTCGACTCGATTAGCAAACATACTCTTTAGTTTTGATAAACTGACTCCACGTCAATCCAAGAAACAATGTAGACACAAGCTTAAGAGGACCTTTTTCAGGGTTGTAATGGGGCTTACGTAAAGGTAGGGAATATATATCTATAGGAAATGTGGCGAAAAAGCCAAGAATAGGGGAGGAAAAGTCACTAAAAACAAGGCTAAGTATGGCCTAACATCTCCCATGACAACAACACATAACCATCGACATAACCTAACTTAATCGAATCAATAATTTTCCAATAAACCCAACTTTGAAGCAATGTAACATATTTTTATTTGCAAGTAATGTGAATGAAGGAAACTTTGAGCTTTTTCATTTTTTTTTCTTTTTTCCAACCGACATTCACATATTTTTCTCACTTTGCTTTTCTTTTCTTTTTCTTACACTTGAAACCACATGAGTACGCAACCATCTCCAGCCCAAGTAAACCATAAGAGCCATATCACAACCAACCTACACAAATGCTCCCCCAAGCTAGGCTTGGGAATAATATCATCGTAAAATCATGGGCTTATAATGAGGTTAAGTAAACAAAAAATAGTCATTATGCTCGACAGGGCTATGGAGGATAATTGTACTTCCTCCGTTTTGCAATACTCGCAACGTTTCTTGTTTGCACACCATCTAATGCAATACTTTGAACCTTAATATCTCTAATTATTGATAAGTAAAAATTATAAAAAGTTGATATTATGATAGCATGTATTAAGACGAATCAAATAAGACCTCTATTATCCTAGTATGAACACTAGGTCAACTACAAGAGGGGGTGAATTGTATTTAAGGGGATTTTAAAACTTTTTGCGGAATATAAATAATTAAAAGCTAAATAAAGAAAGAAAGAAACAACTAGGAACACACAGAGATTTTTAACAAGGTTTAATATCTACCAGGAACTGCCTTCTCAGTGTTAACTGATTGTGAAGGAATAGACTATGATACCAATTGTTAGCCTAGTATGAACACTAGGTCAACTACAAGAGGGGGGGTGAATTGTAGCTGAGGGGATTTTAAATTTTTTTGCGGAATATAAATAATTAAAAGCTAAATAAATAAATAAAGAAACAACTAGGAACACACAGAGATTTTTAACAAGGTTTACTTCTTTAATTCTCTAGGAAGAAACCCTGTCCTTTTTCTTTATAATAGAAATTACAACCTATTATAAACTCTTCTCTCTCAGTTCCTCTAGGAACTTGAACCTATCCCCAGTCACCTTGTTCCCCCCCCTGAACTCATGACTTTCTCACTTAACTTCACTCGAAGTCTCATCTTTCTCTTTCTCCTTTTCACTCTTGATTACAAAAACTTTAAACTCTAAAATTTCTTTTCTCCCCAATCACTCGAAAATAAATAAAATGGTTTAAGCTATTGAAAATAAAAATCGAATGAACTTAAGATATAATATGCGTGTAGAGCAGCAAAGTTCTTCATATCTGATTAGGTTTTCTCTTCATATATATAGAGGATTCTCAGCCTTTTTCTGCTTCATAGAAACGGTTATGGGTTCATTAAGATTAGCCTAGTATTCGCTCTTCAAGATAATATTTGTGCGCAAGAAGATCTCTAAAGAATCTGCAAACCCTAGTCAGCCTTATCTTCATGCAGTTTGTTGTGAAGCCGAGTAATTGAAGATTGGTTGAGGTTCCGTAAATCTAGGCAAAGATTGGCAGCTCGTTAGATCCTCCTAGATTCTAGGGTTGTTGAGCTTATCTTGTTTCCTCGTGTGTTGATGCATGATTATTCATCTGATCAAAATCTGCACAATGCTAACAAACTAACACAACTAATATCATGGAAATTAATTTGATTCAAATTGAAGTTCCACGACATTAGGATTATCTCAAAGCAAACCATTGATATAAATCGAGTGATATATAGATCAAGTACATAGAATAATTAGATTTAATAACTTAATTAGGTTAAACTCATAACCGTTTCTTCATAAGTTAAAATTAATTATTCCTAAGTATTTGATAATCAAAATAACACTGATTATAAACACTAAAAGCCTACGAAAATACTAAGTCTAAAAACTATGAAATAAACCCTAAGTAAACCTAAAGGTCTATACTAAAAAATACATTATTTGTCATCATCAATATAGTGAAACCAACAACCTCACTTGACTATATTTTTCTTATAAGATTGGTAGATAAATAGTGGTTACTATGCTAATATTGCGAGTACTGCAAAACGGAGGAAGTATATCATAAGAAAATCTGAAATATCAGAAAAAGAACGTCTCTATCATGGCAAGTGTCTAAATTTATTAGCTATCAAAGGTACGTTGTCAAAACCAATATCATTCGGCTAATGATGAACTAACACACAAGGAACAAACTGGATAGTAATATGAATCGGCTAATTAATAGGCCTCACAGTCTAACCATTTCAGGCATGTAGATAACGTAGTGCATAATAATCATAATCTTCTCAAAGTCATAACAATCAAATATCACATCATAGCCTCATAGTAAAAAATGCCCAGCTATCCAGATACAAAGTCAAATCTTTCTTCAACCAAAGCACAATACTAGGCACAAGGAGGAAATTAAACCAGTTATGATGAATCATATTTTTGTATTTTTTCAGCATTTTTTAAAGTAGTAAATCTATACTAGAAAGCAGTAAAGGAGAGAGACAATGTACATACAGACATAGGAGCCCTCCCCAAGCTAAACTCGGCAATGTCCTCATTACAGCAAGGGAAAGGACTAAGACAAGGTTATCAATGGCCCATGTAAGTGTCGGTGTTACCACCAAATAAACCACCACCAGACATGTCACCACTAGAAATATCACCACCAGGAAAACCACTAGTATCAGTTGAGAATCCACCACTAGGTCCGACACCAAAATCACCCATGGAGATAGAGTGTCGTGGTGCAGTCTCGTCTCCCTCCTCATCTATCCCCTCTTAGTCACTAGCAGGCATACGTAACTCGAGTTCCACAAGTACCATGAGGGGTGCCTAGCGGACTGCACTATAATGTTTCGCCTGCAAAAATCATCATATAGAGGGTAGAGGGAATAATGCTCATCCCCCACCATGATGTTGACCGTGTGTTTAGAGAATCTACACGATCATATAGATTATCAATACGTGTACCAAGGCCCTGAAAGGTTGTAGTGATGTCGTTGATTCTCAGCTCCCTTCTACCCATACCTTCCTTCATACGAACAAGGGTCGTCATCAAACCTGCAAAATCAAAAGCGCTAGGAGGAGGGGGAGGGGGAGCAGAAGTTGAGGGGCCATAGTTAGCAAAAGGGGGTGGGCTCCTAGAGTAAATGTGCTAAAGGATCTCGGGAGGGGGACCAGGCAGGTCAACACCCTCAACAGGTAGAAGGTAAGGGGCTGGGCCGGTTGCAGATGGGCACGGGTCAGGGAGGTGAAGGGATTTCCTGGACTTAATACGCCACTAAAACCTTTCACTTCCTAATATCTACGAAACTCTAAGAGCGTCAAGGTAGGCAATGTCGATCAGGGAGGAGCCAACGATAGGGTTAAGAAATGCTTCATTAAAGCATGCAATTTTTCTAGCAAAGAGAGTGACCAAGGCCCCCAAATACAATGCTTCTATTGGTGCAAGTGTCGTCTAATCGACGATTGGGGAGGGTGTTCAAGATGCGTTCGAACTACAGGGCGACATGATAGGCAAAGATATAATGAAAATGATTCTTAGTTCCCTTCGCTCAATAGCTACCTATGATAGTCAATTCGTCCCCCCAATTAGGTGACCCTCTGCCAGTCCCAACAAGGTTTGGGACATAAATCTAATCTAGATACTGAATATGGGGTGGTGGACATTGCTCCAGTGGAAATGTTGTAAATCAAAGGGCTTCTCATCCGCAGTAATTGCATAATATGTCGCAGACCTATAGAAAGTGTTAGGTGCATAGTAGTCGCTTCTAATAAAAATCCTAAGCACCTGAGCAAAGTCTAGCACGTTATAGTCAAAGTCCTGGTTTAACAGTCTGAAATGAACATGTGTCACTAGTCCTGCTCGGGGCTTTGTGACACAAAAACTGCTGTAAAACTCATACACAAGAGCAGGATAGGTATTTACATGAATAGTAAAAAGCACATCGATACCAAAAGATTTCATAAAGTCTTTAAAATCATCAGTCAAGCCTAACTTATTTAACAGCTCAATGTCTAAGAATTGGGTAGCACTCACCTCGCCCCTTTTAATGCGAATGAATTTGTCTTGTTAATCATCATCGTAGAAGATGATATTCGGGTATTGATCATCCCTTGGAATGGGTGGTGGTGATGGTGGTGGAGTAGGTTTCCTTCTAGATCTCGAACCCGAACCTTGAAGCAATCTGCAAACTTTGCTAACCATTGAAGCATTTTGAACCTTCAAAAACTTCTCCCACACAACAATGGAGGAAAGGAAGAAGATGGATATGGAAAAGTGGTGAGGATGCATGGTGAAACAGAGTGTTAAATATGGTAGGAATGGAAAAGGGAGGAAAAAGGGGAGGTTTAATGGAGTTTTTGTGGAGAAAGATGAAGGAAGAAGGAAGCTTGGAAGTTTTTAAATGGAGGATTTTGGTTAGGGTTTGAGTTGGGGATGAGGGTGATAGAGAGAGGATGGAGAAGATGGCTGAAGGTGTATGTGGGAAAAATAGAGTAAAATCGAGCTGGGTATTTTTTTAATTCGTCGTGTTCGCTGAAGCGTCGCCCGATCGAGCGGAAGTGTTCTCAATCAGATGAGATAGACACTTTCCATCGGGCGGGGTTTTTTTTACTCCTGTCCGCTAAACGGTCACACTATTAGGCGGAAAGTCGGGCTGGAAGATCGATCGGGTGGGATAGCCCCTTTAGTTCGGGCGAAACTTTTGCTGATCTTACTTCTCGCCAGATCGTGAGGAGGTCGCTTGACTTGATGGGGCGGATAGAGTTTCTTCTAAATTTTTGCTTTCGACTTTTTGCTAGAGGATTCAACCCGTAAGCCTGATCGGGCGATGGCGCCCGACGCAAACAGGCGAGTTAATGTTCATTAATTAGCTCGCCTTGTGACACTTGTGGCCTGAGGGGTGTAGTTGTCAGTCTCAAAGGTAGGTTTGAGCATGAGAGGGGTTGGTGCGGTTTGGGACATGATCCAAACCAACCCACACAAAAACGGTTTGACGTTTTTTCAAACCGCACTTTGGGCCACCCAACCCAAACCACACCACATAAAACAGTTTGCTGTGGTGCGGTTTGAGATTTTCCCATATTTTATCTCAATAAATTTTTTCTAATTCAAATTGTTGCTTTATTTTATCAAATACACATTTGTTGTTAAAAAAATAAGAATGAACTACAAAAGCTAGAAAATCCATAAAGTTTACAAAGTTGCTATAAATATTATTACCAAAGGTACAAAATTATTGGTAAGTCGAATATTAAAAGCATTTAGGCGGCTTCTGGTGCGGTTTGGTTTAGAAATATAATAACCCAACCCCAAACCGCAAACCACGATTTAGTAAAAAACGCGAACCAATCCAATTTTTCAATCCATAAACCAACCCAAACCACGCCAAAACGGTTTGGTTTGCGGTCTAGCCCAAGTTCTGCTCAGCCCTACTCAATGGTGCAGTGCATGCACACAAAACACAAATTTTACGTGCATATTAGTGCCATCACGCTCTCTCACCATTATGAGAAACTACATTAAATAAAAAATAAAGAAAAAGAAACTAAACTGCAGGTTGCCTCCCGCAAAGCGCTGGTTTATAAAGGTCTCGCACGATCATTTTTCCTGGACAATCAAATGTGACTAAGCGAAAGAGATTCATAACAAATATCCTCCACACAACCAATGAATGCACCCTCATGGTACAGCTTCAACGTTGTCAATTTACCTTGAACTTCTCACCTTTTTGGTTGACGACCTCTATAGCTCCATGTGACTTCACATCAGTCACCTCGAATGACCCAGACCTTCAAGACTTAAGCTTACCATGGGATAACCTAAATTTGGAGTCGAATAATAAAACTTTGTTGCCTACCTGAAATTCTCTCTTCTGAATCATGTTATCATGCAACTTCTTCGTCTGCTCTTTGTAGAGCTTGTGATTCTCATATGATTCCATACGAAGCTCATCTAACTCATTTAGTTGAAGAATTTGCGCTTCACCTGGAACTGCCAAATCAAAGTTAATATCTTTGACCGCCCACGCAAATAAGTACTCCATTTCCAGTGGAAAATGGCAAGCTTTTCCACAGACCAGTCGATAAGGGGTGGTCCCGAATGAAGTCTTAAAAGCAGTGCAGAGCGACCAAAGAGTATCATCAAGCTTTAAAGACCATCCTTCCTAGCTTTGTTAACTACATTTTTCAGAATTCTTTAAATCTACAGTTTGCTCGACACTTCTACCGGACCACTAGTTTGGGGATGATAGGTTAGAGCAATTTTATGCGCTACTCCATGTTTCTTAAGAAGAGATTTGATGGTACTCTTGTGAAAATGAGAACCTCCATCGCTAATGACAACACGAGGGACACTAACGGGGGAATATAATCTTTTTAAACATTTTCATCACAACCTTAGAATCATTGGTTGGTGATGCAATAGCTTCCATGAATTTAGTTACATAGTCGACAACCATTAAAATATTCTTATTCCCACACGAAGTAGGAAAGGACCCATAAAATCAATTCCACAGACATTAAAAGGTTCAACCTCTAAAATCCCATTATGTGGCATCTTTTGCCTCTGAGAAACGTTACCCGACCTTTGACAAGCATCACAACATAGAAAAAAGGTACGACATCCCTAAAAATCATAGGCCAATAGAAACCACTATTGTAAGACTCTAGGTCCAGTTGCCTGAGAACCTAGATGGCCACTAGGGGGCATACTATGACAATGTTCCAAAACCCCCTCCCGTCAGAATATTTCTTATATAACAGGGGGTCCTCCCAAAAAAACCTCTTGACATCATGATAATTTTTTTTTCTCTGCTGATAGGTATGATTGGGAGGGTGAGAACCATAAACACAATAATTAGCAAAATCAGCATACCAAGGGATTGGGAAGAGACAGAAATAGGTGATCATCAGGGAAATAATCATCAATAGGGGAATCGAAAGAAGACTCAAACCTCAACCTAGAGAGATGGTCAGCGAGCACATTCTTCGCACCCTTTTTGTCTTTGATCTCCAAGTCAAACTTTTGCAGCCGCAAAATCTATCTAATCAGTCTAGGCTTGGCCATCTTCTTGGCCAACAAGTCCTTCAAGGATGCATGTTTAGTGTGCACTATCACTTTTGAACCCATTAGATAGGTTCAAAACTTTTCCAAAGCATAGACTATAGACAACAGCTCCTTCTCTGTCTAGCATATTTAACCTGAGGTGGATCCAAGGTTTTGCTGGTACAGTAAATAGCATGGAGCACTTTATCCTTCCTTTCACCAAGCACTGGCCTAAAAACGTAGTCACTGGCATCGTACATGATCTCAAAGGGCAAATCCCAATCAGGTGGCTGCGTAATGGGGCCAACGATGAGTGCCTTCTTAATCCTGTCAAAAGACTACAAACAAGCATCGGTGAAAACAAATGTGGCATCCTTAAGCAACAATTGAGTGAGGGGTTTAGCTATTTTAGATAAATCTTCTATAAATCTGCGATGACACTTTTCCCAGGTTGAAACAAGGTTTACCTTAGCAGATCTTTTAAGCACTCTAGACAAATTATGCATGCAACATCAAAATCTGACCTATAAACACTAAAATCATCCATAAATCTTCCATGATATTTTCAACGAAATATGAGGATATGACCATCATACAACGCTGAAAAGTAACAGGAGAGTTACACAATCCAAATGACATCCTACGATATGCGAAGGTACTAAGGACATGCAAAAGTCGTCTTTTCCTAATCAAATGGGTGGATAGGTGGTGGGACGCGGTCGCACGCGTTTACCAAAGATAATAATTATGAATTTAAATATTCAACAAAAATAAATGTAGGAGGTAAGTAGGGTCAAACCACAAAGACTTCGGTACCAAAGTATGTAAATAAGAGATTAAAAGGGGGGTTTTTCAAATTAAAAGAGTAATCTAACAATCTAAGAAAACAATATTAAAATAGGGAAAGATCAATGAGGAAGAGTTGATAAGTGGACTTTAGGTTCACTAATTTGCATTTAGTTTTTGGTTATTTAGATGCATTTTAGGCCATATAGTTTCCTTTTCTTCCCCTTTTACATCCTTTTTCATATTCTCATGCTTTGCATTTAGTTTTAGTTCATTTGCATTTAGTTAGGTTGCATATAGATCATTACATGTGCATGTGCATCCTCCCTCCCCTATCTAATCTCTTCTTGAAGTGTTTAAAGCTAGATTTGCAAGGAAGAGGCTCCCAAACAGGGGAGCGGGCGCTCCGTCCATGAGGAAATGAAGAAAAGAGGGCAGTGACCTGGAGCGATCCAGGAACGCTCCTGGAGCATGCGCTCCTTTGTCCAGAACTGCTATTTTTGGATCGTCTTTTACATCTTTTCCCTTATGTTTACGGGGTATAGAAACCCATTTTTGTAATAATAATGAAGTTAGTTTTAATTCCAAAATTAATTAGCTTTAATTAGAAAGAGAGAGAGAGAAGTTGAATATTTAGAGAGAGAAACTAATCTAAAAGTTTGAAATTGAAGATTGAAGCTATTTTAATGGAGTTTTGCATTTGATTTCCATCCATCTTTGATGATTTCTTCTAGCTCTTCTTTTATTTGCTTTTATAATTGTTTTACCTTGATTTAGCATTGATTAGTAGTAATTAGTTGATGATTAGCTTATTTAATATGATTTCCACCATTGTTGGATCACCTTTTTTTATTCAAGCTTTTAATTTCATGCTTTTCATGTCTAGTGAGTAGTTTACTAGCTAGGGGAAGGGGATGACCTTGCTAATCAAGAGTTGACCTTGAAAGCCAAGCTTGGGGGTTAGACCTAGGTAAAATTAGGATGTCTAGTTTAAGTTAATTGCTATGTTTAATTGATTAATCACCATTTAAACTACATTTGGGTATCTTAGGTGAAGGATTGAGAAATGAAGCCTAATTGACCTTAAGCTTGTCAATAGGTTGACTTCACCATGATAATAGGTGTTGACTTCTTAGAACCTCAATCGAATCACTATGAGTTGTGGAAATACTTGGTTGATTAATTCTACCATGAGAATAGGTAAAATTGGTTGATTAGGTCCTCCTAATTAGCTCAAGAGAGTAATTAGGAAGCATCTGAATGACTTAGTATCCTAATCGACCCTAATGCATCCCCTTCGCTTGGCGATTTGGTTAATTAAATGTTAGCTCGTGAATCCCCTATCCCCAGTGTGCTCTTTATATAGTTTAATTCGAATCACTTAGTCTATTTGCTAGTTACTTAGTTCTTAGTTTCTTAGTTAATCATTAATCTCAAAAACCCCCCAAAAATAGGCTTAGCTCGCTAAATCTCATTCAAACCTTGATTAATCATTGCTTCCTCGTGAATTCGACCCTTTCTTACCCTATATTAGGCTAAGTTAGGTTATAATTTGGCACGTCCAACGACCGTGTCAAGAGTCTTGAGTTCGTTTGATTTTCACTTCGATTCGGGTTATCGATCATCGGTTTCTAAGTATAAACAATTACTCTTAATTACTCATAGATTGAGAATTAAATCCCGCTTCCCCTCTAAAGATTAGTTAAACTACCCGAATCTACAGATAGAATAACTGAACTATAGAACAACCTAATTCAATATGCAATTATGGTTCAATTCTAAAGTACATCAAACCCTAAGAATTATATAAGCCAAACAGCAATTGCTAGCACAAATATTCAATTTGGAAATTGAATATTCACTAGAGAATAACAAGGACAATCGGATTCTAAGTCAAACCCTAGATTGCTACTCATGAACGAAGAACAAAAGAATCAGCAATCGTGCTAAGTTCTAGCAATAGATTAATTGAAAGGAAAGACTAGTTGTACCTCTTATCAATCAAACAAATAATCATATAATCAAAATAGAAATCAAAATTATAATTAAGAAATTGTTCATAAAACAAACCTCATAATAAACTAACCGAAGATCAAACAACCATTCTCTAGAGTTGATTTACGCTACGATCGGCATAGAATTCATCAAGAAATCTTCAATAATAATCAATACCATGAAAGGATTCGAGAGGGAGAAAGTAAGTTTCTCTTTTTAATTAGGATTCTAAACTAAAAAAATGAATAATGGGATATCTTAAAAGAAACTAATAAAAACGCACTTAATAAAGCAAAACTCGACAAATTGTCGTCTGCGGTAGTAGACCCCGACTTGCGCGAGTCGCGCCCTATTGGTGCACTGGGTGCATGCGGATTCTCTTGTGTTGCTGCTGGGTAATCGCCAGGCGCGCTGGTCGCGCGAACTTACTGCTTGGTTGCTGCCTGCTGCTGCGTATGATGCGCGAGGTGAACTAGGTGATGTGTGGGGCGCGCACAAGAGTTGTGGCTTGGGCTGGTTGGCTTGCTTGCGTGCCATGCTTGCTTGCACAACTAAATGATTGAATGCGAAACATCATCGAACCATAACCATGAACGAGGGTCGGTATGCAATGACCATGAACTTTGTTGACTTCCTTTGTCGAACGAACCACGAACATGGGACGAAGTCCTCCTGTAAATGATTAAAATAGTATAAAGTCTCCAAACGTCCTTAAATCTCCTCTAATGTACCGAAACCATCTCAATTCTCTATATACACACTTAGGCTAAGATAAATAGGACTCCGCTTCTCAAGGCCTAAACCTTTACAAAACAAACTCTGAATACTCTACAAACACGCCACATATGGTCTCATCAATAGGAGTTTGGAAAAAACAGAATATCCATCCAGATAACAGAAAAAGCTATGCTTTGCTAACCTTTTAAGCATCTGGGCAATAAAAGGAAGGGGAATGGTCCTTCCGGGTGGCATTATTAAGTCTACGATAATCAATGCACATATGCCACCATGTGATAGTCCGGGTAGGGATTAAATCACCCTTATCATTTTTAACAACAGTGGTTCCCCCCCTTCTTAGGAACCACTTGCACAGGACTGACCCACTTAGAATCAGAAATGGGATAAATGATCCCTGCATTTACCAACTTCACTATTTCTTTCTTCACCACCTCTTACATATTAGGATTCAAACATCTCTAAGATTGGATGTAAGGGCGGTGATTTTCCTCCAGATTAATACGATGCATGCAAAATCAGGACTTATGCCCTTAAGATCGTCGATACTATACCTTATAGCCTTCTTGTGCATACAAAGAACTGTAAGCAAATTTTCTAGCCGGCTATCTATGAGTTCAGTTTTAACGATCACATGACACTCTTCCTTATCATCAAGGAATGCATATTTCAAATGAGAGGGTGATATGAATATGGCTCTATGAAAGCAATATTCAAGTGTACTCCAATGCAAAGGAACCTAGATAATTAAAAGTCCGTTTTGTGTCTAAAGTTTGTGTTTTTATGTGTTTATGGGATATGGAAATTAAATCAATCACTCCTGAAAGATTTAATTAACTTTTAATCTCACTTAAACCACTCCTGGAATTAAGTAGATTAATCACTCAATAATTAACACTCCTGACAATTATTAAATGGCACGAATTTAATTGACAAACAATTAAGGTCGAAAATATGACTCAAAGTTCTTAATATTTCACTCTTAAAAATCGACTACAATAGGCCCTATTTATACTAGTACATCTCTAGTATGATAAGGAACCCTAAACTCTATCTAAAAAGCAAGATGAACCTTAATCCCTAAAATCTAGGAAAAGATAAATATTGCTAAAAGATAAGGAAGAATCCTAATAAGATGAGCATGGATTTTTCGGCCATCTCTATCTTATTCACACGCCTATCTTCCCTTATCTTAAGCTAAAAGATCAATTCTTTTTTTTAAGGGATTACAAATCCAACTAGGACTCTTTATATAACCGAATTTCCAACCATATTTTCGGCCATATGAATCTAGAATAAAACATTAATTAAAATGCTGAAATAAACACTAAATAAAATTAACTAAGACTCCTAATGACTCAAATATGGACGTTTGCTTCATCATCCTTGTACTCCATCTTCAACCCACCTTAAACATGGACGAAAAGGTTGTGTTGTGCTTAAGCTCGTAGCTCCCATGGCCTTGCTTTGAAGAATTAACCATACCCAAAAATTGCGAAGGTCATAGATAGTAATATCTTGAATCAGCCTCTTCGCTCCTGCATCATTCTCGACTTCTTTGAAAAAAATTCGACCTCGAATTTCGCCAAATTTTGAGAAATAACCACAGACAAGAACAATGGAACAAGGACATGAATTAGGTACTTCTTCAAAAATAGATGGATCTTCAACAATAGCATCAAAAGGAATAATTTTGTTATTCTCATCTCCATCTTTTATTTCTTCAACAACTTCTTCCACAAGTAGAGGTGCATCTAGAGTAGGCTCGGAAAAATCAGGAACAACATCTACCTTAACTTCTTCAACTACTAGAGGTACATCTAGAGTCGACTTGAAAAAGTAGGAAGAACATCAATCTTGACTTCTTCAACTAGTGTTTTTGGAATTGAAGTTGCAATTTCAGGTGTCACCATACGTTCCTTCCCAAAAGTTTCTCTCTACGCTCCTCAAACTCTTGTTCCCTTTGCCTTTCAAATTCCTTTCTTCTATTTACGAATCGTAGGACATCTCGTTTCGCTGATAATTCGCCTTCAAAAAGTCTTTGGTCCATCTTTGTAAGAGAAGTATTATAATTAAGGACATCTTCTAGGAATTTAATAGCATGTTCCAAGCTGAGTTTTTGAGTCATCTTAATAACTTCAAGCCAATACACCATGAATTCGTTCCAAACATTCCACTAAAAAAAACTGCCCAGAAGATCCAGAAAAACAGACCTAACTTTAACAATAAACTGCAGATTCCACAACTTGAATAAAATTTCCAAATTTTAACACAAGTAAATATTTGATGTTAGGAAACATCTCCAACTGGAATCACTCATAAATTCAAAGTAGGCGGCTCGCAGTAATTTTTCAAAGTCAGTCGCGCCAGATTCACACCAAATCCGCTCGTTTCACAAAAACAGTCTCGAAACTATAAGAAATGAACTCCAACGTCTACCAAATTTTAGTACAGTAAACTAGACTTGAAATAAACCAGTTTAGGCGCAAGAATCACCCAAAAAGATGGTTTCTTGAGGGAGATCGAGTCTTTCAAAGGTTACCTTAAATTTTCGCAGAACTGCCAGGAATTTATGTCTGATTGCGAACGTTGCTGTGGCTTGGATTTTCTTTCAAATGCAATGAAATTTTGACATGACACTCTCATAGATGTCTAAAATGTACCCACCAAATTTCACACAAAAATTCGTCTTCTAGATCAAGAAAGTCGGACACTTTCTTTCCTCACTCACCTGGAAAACTGATACCAATTGATATGAATATGGCTCTATGAAAGCAATATTTAAGTGTACTCCAATGCAAAGGAACCTAGATAATTAAAAGTCCGTTTTGTGTCTAAAGTTTGTGTTTTTATGTGTTTATGGGATATGAAAATAAAATCAATCACTCCTGAAAGATTTAATTAACTTTTAATCTCACTTAAACCACTCCTGGAATTAAGTAGATTAATCACTCAATAATTAACACTCCTGAAAATTATTAAATGGCACGAATTTAATTGACAAACAATTAAGGTCGAAAATATGACTCAAAGTTCTTAATATTTCACTCTTAAAAATCGACTACAATAGGCCCTATTTATACTAGTACATCTCTAGTATGATAAGGAACCCTAAACTCTATCTAAAAAGCAAGATGAACCTTAATCCCTAAAATCTAGGAAAAGATAAATATTGCTAAAAGATAAGGAAGAATCCTAATAAGATGAGCATGGATTTTTCGGCCATCTCTATCTTATTTCACATGCCTATCTTCCCTTATCTTAAGCTAAAAGATCAATTCTTATCTTTAAGGGATTACAAATCCAACTAGGACTCTTTATATAACCGAATTTCCAACCATATTTTCGGCCATATGAATCTAGAATAAAACATTAATTAAAATGCTGAAATAAACACTAAATAAAATTAACTAAGACTCCTAATGACTCAAATATGGACGTTTGCTTCATCATTCTTGTACTCCATCTTCAACCCACCTTAAACATGGACGAAAAGGTTGTGTTGTGCTTAAGCTCGTAGCTCCCATGGCCTTGCTTTGAAGAATTAACCATACCCAAAAATTGCGAAGGTCATCGATAGTAATATCTTGAATCAGCCTCTTCGCTCCTGCATCATTCAAGTGTACCAATTGATATGAATATGGCTCTATGAAAGCAATATTCAAGTGTACTCCAATGCAAAGGAACCTAGATA
This sequence comes from Patellifolia procumbens, assembly GCA_947645195.1. NCBI lineage: Eukaryota > Viridiplantae > Streptophyta > Magnoliopsida > Caryophyllales > Amaranthaceae > Patellifolia > Patellifolia procumbens. The sequence continues at coordinate 53,969 of CANSGD010000629.1, read as the reverse complement.
ATTAAAAGTCCGTTTTGTGTCTAAAGTTTGTGTTTTTATGTGTTTATGGGATATGGAAATAAAATCAATCACTCCTGAAAGATTTAATTAACTTTTAATCTCACTTAAACCACTCCTGGAATTAAGTAGATTAATCACTCAATAATTAACACTCCTGAAAATTATTAAATGGCACGAATTTAATTGACAAACAATTAAGGTCGAAAATATGACTCAAAGTTCTTAATATTTCACTCTTAAAAATCGACTACAATAGGCCCTATTTATACTAGTACATCTCTAGTATGATAAGGAACCCTAAACTCTATCTAAAAAGCAAGATGAACCTTAATCCCTAAAATCTAGGAAAAGATATATATTGCTAAAAGATAAGGAGGAATCCTAATAAGATGAGCATGGATTTTTCGGCCATCTCTATCTTATTCACACGCCTATCTTCCCTTATCTTAAACTAAAAGATCAATTCTTATCTTTAAGGGATTACAAATCCAACTAGGACTCTTTATATAACCGAATTTCCAACCATATTTTCGGCCATATGAATCTAGAATAAAACATTAATTAAAATGCTGAAATAAACACTAAATAAAATTAACTAAGACTCCTAATGACTCAAATATGGACGTTTGCTTCATCATTCTTGTACTCCATCTTCAACCCACCTTAAACATGGACGAAAAGGTTGTGTTGTGCTTAATCTCGTAGCTCCCATGGCCTTGCTTTGAAGAATTAACCATACCCAAAAATTGCGAAGGTCATAGATAGTAATATCTTGAATCAGCCTCTTCGCTCCTGCATCATTCAAGTGTACCAATTGATATGAATATGGCTCTATGAAAGCAATATTCAAGTGTACTCCAATGCAAAGGAACCTAGATAATTAAAAGTCCGAATTTTTATGTGTTTTGTGTCTAAAGTTTGTGTTTTTATGTGTTTATGGGATATGAAAATAAAATCAATCACTCCTGAAAGATTAAATTAACTTTTAATCTCACTTAAACCACTCCTGGAATTAAGTAGATTAATCACTCAATAATTAACACTCCTGAATATTATTAAATGGCACGAATTTAATTGACAAACAATTAAGGTCGAAAATATGATCAAAGTTCTTAATATTTCACTCTTAAAAATCGACTACAATAGGCCCTATTTATACTAGTACATCTCTAGTATGATAAGGAACCCTAAACTCTATCTAATAAGCAAGATGAACCTTAATCCCTAAAATCTAGGAAAAGATAAATATTGCTAAAAGATAAGGAAGAATCCTAATAAGATGAGCATGGATTTTTCGGCCATCTCTATCTTATTTCACACGCCTATCTTCCCTTATCTTAAGCTAAAAGATCAATTCTTATCTTTAAGGGATTAGAAATCCAACTAGGACTCTTTATATAACCGAATTTCCAACCATATTTTCAGCCATATGAATCTAGAATAAAACATTAATTAAAATGCTGAAATAAACATTAAATAAAATTAACTAAGACTCCTAATGACTCAAATATGGACGTTTGCTTCATCATTCTTGTACTCCATCTTCAACTCACCTTAAACATGGACGAAAAGGTTGTGTTGTGCTTAAGCTCGTAGCTCCCATGGCCTTGCTTTGAAGAATTAACCATACCCAAAAATTGCGAAGGTCATCGATAGTAATATCTTGAATCAGCCTCTTCTCTCCTGCATCATTCAAGTGTACCAATTGATATGAATATGGCTCTATGAAAGCAATATTCAAGTGTACTCCAATGCAAAAGAACCTAGATAATTAAAAGTCCGTTTTGTGTCTAAAGTTTGTGTAATTATGTGTTTATGAGATATGGAAATAAAATCAATCACTCCTGGAAGATTTAATTAACTTTTAATCTCACTTAAACCACTCATGGAATTAAGTAGATTAATCACTCAATAATTAACACTCCTGAAAATTATTAAATGGCACGAATTTAATTGACAAACAATTAAGGTCGAAAATATGATCAAAGTTCTTAATATTTCACTCTTAAAAATCGATTACAATAGGCCCTATTTATACTAGTACATCTCTAGTATGATAAGGAACCCTAAACTCTATCTAATAAGCAAGATGAACCTTAATCCCTAAAATCTAGGAAAAGATAAATATTGCTAAAAGATAAGGAAGAATCCTAATAAGATGAGCATGGATTTTTCGGCCATCTCTATCTTATTTCACACGCCTATCTTCCCTTATCTTAAGCTAAAAGATCAATTCTTATCTTTAAGGGATTACAAATCCAACTAGGACTCTTTATATAACCGAATTTCCAACCATATTTTCGGCCATATGAATCTAGAATAAAACATTAATTAAAATGCTGAAATAAACACTAAATAAAATTAACTAAGACTCCTAATGACTCAAATATGGACGTTTGCTTCATCATTCTTGTACTCCATCTTCAACCCACCTTAAACATGGACGAAAAGGTTGTGTTGTGCTTGAGCTCGTAGCTCCCATGGCCTTGCTTTGAAGAATTAACCATACCCAAAAATTGCGAAGGTCATAGATAATAATATCTTGAATCAGCCTCTTCGCTCCTGCATTAGAGGGGAGTGGTTTAAGTTCTACCAGGTGTAGAGGTAGAATGCACATATTTTGTAACCACCTATCTTTGTCCCTTTTCAGCAATAAGGCCCTCTAAATCAGCAATGCAGGCATCGACTACAGTATAGATGCCCGAGGAAACTTCCATAGTGAGTGGTAACTCTAGAGGGTCAACACCACGTATCTGCGGGAGTGGAGATAAAACAACTCTGACTACAACATCAATCCTGCAACACGATTGCTCAAGCATAGCAGACTTAACAACATTTGCTAGTTTAAATGTCATAAAATCATCACCAACATTTTAAGTCAAAGACCTAGACTTGTCATTAATCACAGCACCAATAGTGCAAAAAAATGGTCTTACCCAAAATAATAGGAATTTGGGCATCATCCTTCATATTTAACACAATAAAATCAACAGGAATATAAAACTATCACACCCTTATCACACCCTCACAGGGACATCTTCTAAAACACCTAGAGGGTACTTTATAGAACGGTCTGCCATTTGCAAGGTAATTTGAGTACACTTAAGTGCACCCATATTCAGTTTCTTACAGACAGACAATGGCATGATAAACACAGATGCAGCTAAATCATACAATGTCTTACCAATAAATAATGCACTTACATGGCAAGGAATGGAAAAACTACCAGGATCTTTCAATTTAGGTGGGGACCTAGTCTGTAAAATAACACTACACTCTTCAGTTAGAGAGCATCGATCTACCTCACCAAAATCTTTCTTCTTATTGATCATGTCTTTCACGAACTTAGCATAAACAAGTACTTAAGAAATAAGTTCAGTAAAGGGCACTTATACCTCATGGTTCTTGACCATAGCCAAGAACTTACCAAGCTGTTGATCGACCTTCGACTTTTGCATCCTGTGAGGAAAAGATAGCCTAGGTGTAATAGGCGTTTTACATACCTTTTCCTTCTGCTTTCCTGTCTGATCAGCTTCCTTAGAGAATTCGACCACAACCGTCGAACTTTCCTCGAAATCCTCCTCTACTACCTCCTTCTCATTGCTAGGACTATCATCATCATCAATGGGCATAAGGGGGAGCATTATAAGCAGTGTCGTTACGAAGTGTAACGACATTTTCTTGCTCCTTCTAAATAGGTTGCCCTGGAAACTGTCATTGCTGCCTCTGAGCAATTTTTCCCGTTAACTAAGCACTTTGAGTCTCGAGGAGTTTGATATGTTTTTTAGTATCTCTTTACGTTTCCTCATGATTTTTCTGCATAGTTAGTATCAGCTTCATCAAGTAAGAAGTGGTAGGCTCTTGAGAGGGTACATTTTTATGGTGGTGGTTGAAACTTTGTGCAGCGGGTCTTTGGAAACCGGGGGGTTTTGAGGAGCCTCTTGATTTTGGTAGTAAGGTGTCTTTGGGTTGTTTTATAGAGGTTGGTATGCATTTTGTGGTTGGGGGGTTTTGGAAATTGTTACTCCAATATGAGAAATTTAGGTATTCTCACCACCCAGGATGGAAGTTGGAGTAAGGGTTGTTTGGTTGTCTCTGATGAAAGGCATTCACCTGCTCCATCGGATTCTGACCAAATGGAGAATCATGCCCAAAGTGACCCTAAACACCACATACCTCACAATAAAATGAGGTAATGAGTGCAACTGCAGACATCACATTGATGCTCATTGGGGGAGTCTTCGAACTAGAAGATTTTAACGTGTCAAATTTCATGTTTAGTTGCGCCACTTGAGAGCCAAGTAGTGAAATGACGTCAATGTCTAAGTATTCTCAGTATGACTTCTAGATGTTGAGTGGTCATTGGTCGCACCATTGCGAAACGCGTAACCTTCATCAACTCCCTTGTCTAGAAAGACACCTCCTGCAGACGAATCAATTGCACTCTTCGTCTGAGGTTGCAGACCATTGTAGAATGTCTGGGTCAGAAACCACTTGTCCATATTATGATGTGGAAACTCCCTCTGTAGGTCTCTAAATCTGTTCCATGCTTGTTTCATCAGGCTCTTGGGAAAACGTGGCCAACTCGTTTATGATATTTGTTGCCTTTGTCGAAGGGTATATTATTCTTTGAGAAATGCTACCCGACCATTATGTCTCTGTGATATCATTGAACCACTTCTAAGCTTTGTCTCGGAGTGAAAACTCGAATAGCATGACCTTCAAATGATCAGGCGTGACTTTAGAGTGTTTGATAGTTTTGTAGAGTTGTTGAAATCTCCCCCAGGGGATTAGCCGGATCTTCAGTCGGATGCCCACCAAACTGATTCTGCTGCACCATGTTGAAGAGTGCGGGTTTAATCTCGAAACTTTCCACAACAATGGTGGGCATAGGTGGACCAGCGGGAATGCTATTAGGATTAGGCACCCCATAAGACTTAAATGATTTTTCCATTGGTGGTGAGAAAGTCTCTGATGATGGCTTCTCTTGCTTAAGGTCCCAGAGTATCGATTCAGTCTCTAAGTCCCTTGGAATAATGTGGACTTTTCTTTGTCCCTGGACATAAAAAGGAGAACAACAAGATAACTATGAGAACTGCCTCAATTGGAACAGGAGGTTCCAATGAGGCAAAAAATAAGTACGCTAAATAATCGAATAAAAACTAGAAAACTAACCGTCTCCCCAATAACGATGCCAAAAACTTAATAGGTTTTAAAGTATATACCGCAAGTAAACGGTGTCTGTTGTTGGCAGAGCCTTATTGCAAGTACGGGTCGAATCCACAGGGAAACAAGTTTTCGGAGTTAATATTCAATCAAAAAGAAACTTCAAAAGAAATTCAGACAAAATAAACTAAAGAAAGTTGATTTAAAGTGAGATTTAACTATGAATTAAAGGAATATGGTATTAGTTAGAACCACCATGCTTATACCAATCAAATGGTTCAAACAACTAAGAATGCCTAGGTCATGAGTCGAGAGATTAGAGCACGTGTTAATCCTATGGCCAGGTCTTAACGCCCATAATTCAACCTATGCCCTATGATCCAAAGCATAATGAAAATTACTAGTGTGTTCTAGGCTTCTAAACGGAAGCCTGATATGTACGAACGATTATTAACAACAAGCAATTAGTGAAACTGCACAATAACATTATTCACTAATAAATAAAACAAATCACACTATATCACTCTAATAAAAATCTAGAAACTAATAACAATTCAAATAATGATCATTGTACAAACATGGCTTTCCCTCCCTAAAAACCCTAGAAAAGGATCTACTCACCCATATTGAAATGAACGAGAATAAAACCAATACAAAAATCCACAGTTTGCATAATGAATGAAATATTGACTAAGCTAAAGCAATAAAAAATCAATAAGAAAACAATAAAAAATCAATAAGAAAGCAATAATAAAGAGGAATACCAATGAACAAAAGTAAATAACTTTAGGAAAATTTGTCAAGAATAAGCCAACTTTTACATTGACCCTTCTAACAAGTCAACCTTAATTTTTTTCCAATAACAAGTAAACCTTGTAGATACTTTTGCTTTTAACAAATTTTTTACCGATAACCTAGTACTAACTTGTTAGCTTAGGTGACTTGTCCACGTGTCTTGTTCCAATTAGTTGTAATTAATTAATTACTTTAACATTTTTTTTCTTTTTTCTCTCCTCTTTCCCTGACCACCACAACTAGGGGGTAATGAGCTTAACCTGTTCGCGAGCTGCTCGAGTTCGACTCTAAATTTTCACAAGCTGAGCACAGTCATGTTCGGCTCGCGAAGTTAGTGAACAGGCTCGAAATATTTTTTTAATTATATTTTTTAGCATAATGACCTCAAATATTAGTAAAATATTTTAAATAAGTCTAGAAAAATAAATAACCTTATTTATAATATATTGTATCTTATAAATATACTATATTTTGTTATAATTTTTGAACCCATGTCGAGTTTTATGTAACTTGCACTTGATAATCTAAGCTCAAAAAGTCTAGAGAATCGGCTCGAGCTCGAAGCAAGTATAACGAGCCAAGCTTGAGCGACCCCAAGCTCGGGCTCGGCCTCATCTCAACACCCCCCTAACCACAACACCAGCTCCTCTTATTCTCTCTCCTCTTTTCTTGCCACAACACCACCTCCATCCTTTCTCCATCCCCGTAAACCACCACCTCCCTTTTGTGCCCATCCGCAACCACCACAAACTCTACTGATGATAACCACCACCACTTCCATCATCAATAATTCAAGCTGCTGAATTCATCCTCTGAATCATTAATCATTTACACTCATGAAACTTAAAAATCAAACATAAAAGGAAACACAATACCTCAAAAATCAGTATCCATTCACATTCATGTATCTAAAATCTTGTCCAACAAAGTTGTAGCAAGATGAGCAAACACATCAACTTCACAAAATTTCTTAATCAACTCCACTACACCGTCTTTCTCCTTCAAACCATTTCTCACCTCAATCGCCCCATTCTCCCAAAAACAATACAAACCGCAATCGCATACTTAGACAATATTTCTCACAGGACTATGTAGACACCCAATTAACGCCGCTACTTCGTCACAATCACAAACAATCTTAGCATTTTTTGGGTCGCCCACTACATTACAGATTCCTCCAACAGAAAAATCGATTTGTTGGATTTAACAGAATGATCAGTGTAAGAACAGGGCCAAAGGCAGAAACCATCATGGTGCTTTGCCATTAAAATAACGCGGAAAAGCCTGTGGATTTAGCGACATTAACCCACTAATTTGTGTCGAAATTGGAAGGAAATAAGACGGAGGGGTCAGCTTTACCGTCGCCCCATTCAGAGTCGGTGAAAGTGTTCGTGCCAAAGTGGCGGAATAATGCCATTTCTGTAAGCTGCCATGAGAGTTGGTTAGAGCTGGGAATTGGTAGCAGTGGAAGAGGAGGAAGATGATGTTGGAACGGAGAAAGAGATGTTTGTTGTTATTCAAATTTGGAGGTGTGAAGTAGTATAAAAGGACGTGTAGAAGGAGTTGAGAAGATCAACTGTCATCATTTATAACCAATTCAGCTTGTAGCATAGAATCGAACCTAGCGTGAGTGAAATCCCAGAAGAGGTAGATAGGGGAGAGAATGGGAAGGAGGTGGGAGTGATGTTCGGTTGTTGGGTGGGATACGGAGAGAGGGTTTTTTTATAATGTTTTTTCAATACATTTGAAGTTTAAAATGCTCAATAAAAGAGTGATATGTATCACTTTAACATGTTAAACAGGAAATTAAGAGGTAAAAACCGGTAAAAACTTATTAAAAGCAAAAATTATGTACAAGGTTACCTGTTATTGGAATAAATAAAGGTCAACTTGTTAGAAGCGGTCAAAAATTGGCTTATTTTTGACAAATTTTCCTTAACTTTATTGAAAACGATCCAAAGGTTTCGTCTCCTTTGAAGTAGAATACTACAAAACTCTCTAAAAGTTCTGAATAAAGTACTAGATAATGAAAGATGTCTGATAAAAATTACTAAATACTTTTTATAATAACCTAGGAAAGCGAATAAAATTAAGTCGAAAATCACGAAATCGCCATCTCCGTGTCGCCAGCCCAATTGGGTCGGGCTGAGCCAAATCTGGACGCCTTCAAATCTTGTAAAACAGCAGCAACACCAATATCGCGTGACCAGGTCGGGAAAAGCCGCCCGATCGGGGCCAAGAACAACAGATTAGTCGTTGCCCCATCGGGAAGGATCGTCTGATCCAGTTGGGCAAAGCACAACTTTTGAAGATGGAAACGAGCGCCCGATCCCGTCGGGCAGGCCAACCTCATGCTGCTTCAACAATTGGCTTCAAACGCCAAGTTCTTAGTATATTTTCTTCCTTAGGAGGTTGAAATGCAGCTACGAGTCCCTCAAATCATGCCTCTTAACTATCCCAAACAACGTGGTGATCAAAATCGGCAGAAAACAGGAGTTTTTCCCGAAAACCTGCAAAACAATACAAAATAACCAAAACAACAACTATATCGAAATAGTTAGCACAAATAGCTCTTAAGAGCTTCAAACAAGCACATTGTAGCTTGTAAATGAAGGGAAAACTCTATATAAAATCATAATATCAACATCCTCCTCTATAAATACGGCTTTTTGGAGCTAGTTATTGTATTTTCGTTGGTAAAGCTCCAAACTTAAAGAGAGGAAACCGAAAATTTCCTTCGTTGGAAGTTGTGTTCAACTTCTATCAATTTACTTTGATTGAACGTCAATATCAGTTGAGTGTTTACCTTAGTTTGGTTGATCTTTTTGTAGGTGGAAAGTGGTGGAAGTTCATCGTTTGAACGAATTGATTCAAAAGAATTTCTTAGTTACTATTTTATCTTTAGCTCTTACGTGCTTATCCAAATATACATCATCACTAGTCTGAGTCGTGAGTTTAAGGGAAAAGTCACTACTGAGTAGCGAGTTTAAGGTAAAAACCCTTACTCTGAGGAGTGACTTTTACCTTAAACTCGCTATTGTAGTGACTTCTACCAGAAGCACAGATTTAAATAAAATGTGAACCCGAGCCTACGTGGATGATAATGATGTAATTATTTTAAATTCCAATGCAAATGAGATTTTAGTTTTTGACGGGAAGATCGGCGGAGGTGGTGGAGGTTATGAGGAGGCGAAAGATTCACATAATGTGCCTTCAAGAGACTAAGTGGGTTGGTGGAAAAGCAAGAGAACTAGACCCATGGGGTTATAAGCTTTGGTACTCCGGAAAGGATAAGAGTAGGAATGGAGTAGGCATCATTATTGATAAGGAATATCTTGATGATGTGGTGGAAGTTTCGAGGAAGAGTGACCGCATTATGAGTATCAAGCTAATATTAGGGAGTGAGGAGGTGACTATCATAAGCGCATATGCTCCGCAAGTGGGATTGGAAGCATCTATCTAACAACAATTTTGGGAGGATTTAGAGGAGGTTGTGCAACAAGTGCCTATTAGTGTAAACTTGATCATTAATGGGGATTTAAACGGACATGTGGGCACTAGTCGAGTTGGCTTTGAGAGCATTCATGGAGGTTTTGGGTATGGGAGAGAAATGAAGCTGGAAGTGGTATCTTGGATTTCGCATTAGCATATGGTCTTAGTAATGGGGATTTAAACGGACATGTGGGCACTAATCGAGTTGGCTTTGAGAGCATTCATGGAGGTTTTGGGTATGGGGAGAGAAATGAAGCTGGAAGTGGTATCTTGGATTTCGCATTAGCATATGGTCTTAGTATTATGAAAACTTGGTTTGAGAAAAGAGAATCTCACCTTGGTACATATAGGAGTGGAAGTAACGCGAGTCATATTGACCTCTTTTTAGTAAGGAATGCTCGGCGGAAAAGTTATACAAACTGCAAGGTGATACCGGGTGAGAGTAGCCACCCAACATAGACTAGTCGTGCTTGATTTCCGGGGTAGGGAGTCTTTAAGAAAGTGAAGACCCAATGTGGAGCCGTAAATCAAGTGGTGGAAGCTCCAAGGGGAACACAAAGAGAACTTCTTAGCTAAGATGGCTAGTAAAGATATTTGGTCTTGTAACACGGAAATGGATGTAGATTCGACATGGACAAACATAGAACTCAGTTTAAAGGAAGTGGAGAAAGAGGTACCTGGAGAATCTAAAGGAACTGTACCATCGAGTAAGGACACATCTTGGTGGGACGAGGAGGTGAGACAAGCGATAAAAACAAACGAGAATGTTATAAACTTTTGGGAAAAGATAAAAGCAATGTGAACTATGAGAAGTACAAAGAGGCTCGAAAGAAGCCAAGAAGGCAGTACGGGAATCTAAAGCAAAGGTAAACTGAGACCTTTATGCAAGATTGGATACGAAAGAAGGGGAAAAAGACATTTATAGAATTGCGCGTATGAGGGACATGAAGACAAGAGACATAAGAAAGGTAAAATGCGTGAAAGGTGTGGACCAAAAAGTGCTTGTGGAGGATGAGGAGATAACGGATAGATGGAGGTTGTACTTTGATACCTTGTTCAATGGTGATGAAGCACAAGACATCAGGGATGTACACATTCCGCCAAGTATGTTAAATCGAGAGTTTATGAGGACGATTCAAAAGGAGAAGTCGTTGCAGCATTAAAAAATATGGGATTGAAGAAAGCTATGTGGCTAGATGACATACCTATCGAAGTTGGGAGGTGCTTAGGGGGGAATTCTTTAACATGATTTGGAGACACAACAAAATGCCATTAGAGTGGAGGAAGAGTACTTTGATTCCTTTGTATAAGAACAAAGGCGATGTACAAGATTGTACCAACTACCGATAAATCAAACTAATGAGTCATACGATAAAACTCTAGGAACGGGTGATTGAGCAAAGACTTAGGAAACATGTGAAGATATTAGAGAACCAATTTGGATTTATGTTAGGAAGATCGACTATAGAGGCCATCCACCTCATGAGACAGACAAATGGAACATTACCGTGGTCGAAAGAAGGATCTACATATGGTTTTCATTGATCTGGAGAAGGCATATGATAGAGTACCGAGAGAAATACTTTGGTGGGCATTGGCGAAGAAAGGTGTTTCACAAAAATATATAGATATCATCATGAATATGTATGAGGGGGCAACTACGAGTGTGCGGACTACAGTGGGGAGAACAGAAGAGTTCCCTATTACGATCGGAGTGCATCAAGGTTCTGCACTTAGCCCCTTTCTCTTTGCTCTAGTTATGACGAACTAACGAGGTCAATTCAAGACGATATACCGTGGTGTATGATGTTTGCGGATGATATTGTGTTGATTGATGAGACAAAGGAAGGTGTTGAGAGTAGTTGGAATTGTGGAGGCATACATTAGAAGCCCGTGGTTTTACATTGAGCAGAAGTAAGACAGAGTATATGGAGTGCAAGTTCAGTGGGTTACAAGCAACGAGGCAGGGGCAGTCACTTTGGGTAGCAAAGTGGTTCAAGGATCGAACGTCTTTCGTTACCTTGGATCCATTCTCCAAAAGGATGGAGAACTTGATGGAGACGTGGCTCATAAAATTAACGCGGGTTGGTTAAAGTGGAAAAGCGCCACCGGATTCCTTTTTGATTCCGGCATTCCCCAAAGATTGAAGAGAAAGTTCTACCGTACGGCAATTAGGATTGCTTTGTTATATGGCACCGAATATTGGGCAGTGAAATAATGCCACGCTCATAAGATGAACGTGGCTGAGATGCGTATGTTGCGGTGGATGTGTTTCCACACAAGGAAGGACCGATTAAGAAATGAAGTGATTCGAGAAAATTTTGGAGTTGCATCCATTGAAGAAAAGATAAGGGAGAATCGGTTAAGATGGTTTGGTCATGTGAAAAGGAGATCAGGTGATGCACCGGTGAGAAGAATTGAAGAGTGGAGGAGTAATCAAATTGTAAGGGGTATGGGAAGACCTAAGATGACTTGGATGAAGGTAATTGAAAGTGATATGAGGCTACTTGGGATTGAGGAGAGCATGGCATTGGATAGAAGTGGGTGGTGGGGGCAGTATCCATGTGGAGGAAGGGGTGTGATTACTGCATTTATTTGTTTTTCTCAATTGTGTTGGTATTAAAATCTTTTGTTGAAAACCTCTTTTAGAACTTTTGGGTGTAAACCTTGTTTTCAAAAACTTATTTAAAAATTCTTAAAACTTAAACCCTTTTAAAAAACTTTTTATCACTCTTGTCGATGCCATCTCCTTTGACAACGGTTTCAGTTGACGATTCATGTTAGCCGACCCCAAATCACTTTGGGAATAAGGCTTAGTTGTTGTTGTTGTTTAATCCAAGAATAAAATCCATGATCGTTTGCTTTACCCTTTTTTCCTATATACGTCCTATATTTTCTATAAATTCTCCTCATCTTTTTGCTATTTTTTTAAAAAAAACCTCATAAGACATGTCACAACAGATAAGATATGTTCCTTTTCAAAATTGAAACCTAGAAGCAATATGTCTAATGATCTAATCAGAAGCTACTTCCTAATTGTTGGAAAATTTCAATAATCAAGCGAATATTTTATAATGTAATAATACCGTATTAAGACGTTGATGCATATGCCATTGGCATCTTGTTACGGTTTTTGTTTAGCTTTGTCTAAAGTTTGTTGCAATACTTAAGTTAGCTTACTTTTTTGGTTCAATAAGCTTATTAAGGGTTTTAGCGATGTTTTGCAATTAATTAACACTATTTGTGTTAGTTAAACTTTAGCATAAGCTCTTAGGATAGCTAGAAGACTAGTATTTTTCAGTTTTTCGGTTTTTACTCTGTTTGTTTATAAGCGGGCTTTCGTAGGCTTATAATGAAGTTAATTGGGGATGAAACTTTGTAAGCAAGCAAGTGATACATTAGAGTTTTCACCTATGTGCTTAAACAACTCCTTTGAAGAAAGTGGGAGAAAACCCACCCAAGGAGGAAACCTCTCATCAACATCGCCATTAATATGTGAATATGTAGCCTTTTTCTTTTGTTATGGACAATTGCCATTTCTTATCCAAACGGGCATGGGACTACTTGTTGGAAACCTCTTGAAGTAAAAAAAAACTCCAACTGGTTTCATAAGAAAAAGGATAAGCCAATCAAGAGGTATAGCCGAAATGGTGAAAGGTCTGCTGAATAGAAAAGTTACAACAACTTAGATGAGTTCTATTTTATTTTCTCTTGTAAAGTTAAGAACTTTGGGCAGGATCTTAAGTAAAACCAATTCAAAAATTGTTAAATTTGATAAATTTAAATTATTTAAACGTATGAAATTTATTTTTATTAGTAAAATTATGAACTTTATTTATTATACATGTTCAAGTTAGATTAGATAAAAAAGCTAGCGTGTAAAATAATTAGATTATTTAAAGTTTTCATTTGTAATTAAACATTGATGGGCCCGAAATTTTGAGAAAATTAAGATTTGAATATTATTATTTATTTATTTTATTTTTGGTTCCTATTGTTTTTGATCCATAAATTTTATGAAAAGATTGGCTAAATTAAGTTTTAGTTATATCATAAATTTGATTTTATAATTATAATCCTATCTTTGAATCATTACATAAATCTCTGAAAATATTAAATTTTGTTTAATTTCTTTTTTTCATAAATTTAATTAATTTAGGAAACAATATTTAATCACATTTTATAAATCATTTTAATTAATAAAATCATTTTAAAATACAAATCTAAAACAAAAAGATAGGTGTGGCTTGAATTGCTTCTTTTTCATATGGGTTGCGTGCGTATTAAAAGGAAAGGAGAGCATTTTGGTTGTGCAAGACAAAGCCCACGTGAGCCGATAAAGATCAAGCTCACCTGGGCCCTAGTTTCATTCAATTGAGCTGATGAGATTAGCAGAAACCAGGCCTACTCCCGTCCCCCATCTCGTTGGGCCGGTCTGGCACCTTTTTTGGGTTTTCTTTTTGCACTTTGATTCTAATTGAAATTATATTATAAGTGGGGGTATTATTTTCTTTATTGAAGTTCAAATAATTTTTATTAATTTTTGAATCAGTAATTACATGAAAATTAATATTGAATAATAAGTGGATTATTTATCATATATTATTTTAATTAATAAGATTATTTAACTATAAATTGACTTCATCCTTATAATTATGATTACCAATTATTATTTTTGGGATATACCTGAATAATATGAGATACGGTTTGCAAGTCGTTAAGTAATTTTGTAATTTAAATACGATAAGCACATAGTGATATATTGAATGTAATGATTAAATTATTTCATTTAATATTTAACATAATTTAAAGGAATTTATAAAAAAAAATCACCAAGAACTTTAGACTTTTTGAAAAAAGCTGCCAATTACTTTTTTATTTAAATTTAACTACTAGATAACTTATGAAAATGTGTACATTATAGAGAAAAGATATAGTCAAGATTGTTGTATCTGAGAACATGAGAACTCTCGGTGGCTGGTTTGATCGACGCCTGTGGCCATGGGCTTTCATAAATCTTCAATTAAGCTTGCGAAGAAGAGATAGAATGGTCCCAACACTCAAAATGGTGCGGAAAAAACGACATCCATAGCTGAGTTAATAGGTTTTCCCCCTTTTGTGAATAGATGAGAAATTGCGCTGAGAGAACTGCGAGTTACTCCCCACTGATTGTGGAAGTTTTATGGAATTTATATGCAGATGACGATGCAGTTTAGAATCATTACCGTTTGGACCGTGATTGTGCAGTTTAACCTTGTGGGCCAGGAGTTCGTGTTAGTCATTGTAGACGAGCACCATGGCTCGAAAATTGGACTAGCTATTTAGTGGGTCTCAAGTAATTTTTATCATGTGTTGCCTAGTTTGTTGTCTTTCGGATATTAGTTTTTGTCTCTTTGGATATTGGTTCGGTTTTGAGGTCTTTTGGAAACTATTATGGAATTTGGAACTTTTTGGTTAGAGATGAGGGAATGGGACCTCATTTCTCTTAATATATTTATGTTGGAGTTTTGACTACTCCTCTGTCCCATATTAGCTACAACAATTTGACTTTTGCACTATTCATATGCCTCACTTTGACCGTTATCTTAACTAATATATAAAGACCAAATATTAGTAAATAAGATGTTCTAATTAATGTTAATGTATAATTATAACTTATTATTTTTTTAATATAATTTTTACTAATTGTTAGTTAGATATATTTATGGTCAAAGTTTTGCATTGGCAAGTGTACCAGTCAAACTGTTGCAAGTAATATGGGATGGAGGTAGTATTATTTTGAGATTTGTTGTTTATTTATAATTTAAATTCTGCTCCTTAGAGTGTCATACCTGATAAGTGGACTTTAGGTTCACTTATTTGCATGTAGTTTTAGGGAATTTAGATGCATTTTAGGTCATTTAATTTCCTTTTCCTTCCCTTTTTCATCATTTCTTATAATCTCGTGTTTAGCATCTAGTTTAGCTCATTTGCATATAGTTAGGGTGCATATAGGTTGTTGCATTTGCATATGCATACCCCTCCCCATCTAATATTTGCCTTGAGTGTTTTGAAGGTTTACAAGCAAGAAAGAGGCTTATAATAGGGGAGCGGGCGCTCCATGGGTCAAGAAGTGAAGAGAAGGAATCAGGAACTTGGAGCGACCCAGGAGCGATCAGGGAGCGGGCGCTCCATGTTGTGAGGAGCGAGCGCTCCTGGCCCAGGCTCCGTAGTTTTATATTTCGTCTTTTACCATTTTGCCCTTATTTCTACGGGGTATAAATCTAATTTTGTAATAATCTTAGAATTATGTTTTTAATTGCTGAATCATAATTAGCTTAATTAGAGAGAGAACTTTAGAGAGAGAAGTAGTTTTTAGAGAGATAAAGTAGATCTTGAAACCAAATTGAAGCTTTTTGAAGGTATTTTCATGGATTTTTTCCATTGATGTTCATCTATTTAGAGTATTTCTTCTATATCTTTGCTTTATTTTGCTTTATTACTTGCTCATTTTGTTTTAGCCTTTGATTAGTGTTGATTAGTTGATGTTTAGCTCATTTATGATGTTTTCCACCATTGTTGATCTTCCATTGATATCTCAAGCTTTTTATTTTGCTTCTTTTATGGCTTTAGAGTAATTTCTTAGCTAGGGGAAGGGGATGACCTAGGTTGATCATGAGTTGACCTCAAAAGTCAAGCTAGGGGGTTAGATTTAGGTGAAATTGGGTTGTATAACCTATTAATTGCTTGTTTAATTGCTTGATCATCATTTGAACTTGGTTTGGGGATCAAAAGTGAAGGATTGAGAGATGAAGCTTTTGATGGACCTTAGGTTAGTCAATAGGTTGACTTCACCATGAGAATAGGTGTTAGGCTTCCTAGGACTTTAATCGAATCGCTATGAGTTGTGGAAATACTTGATTGATTGATTTTACCATGAGAATAGGTAAAATTGGTTGATTAGGTCCTCCTAATTAGATCGAGAGAGTAATTAGGAAACATATGAGTGACTTAGTCCCTTAGTTGACCCTAATGAATCCCCTTAGCTTGACAAATAGGTTAGTAATTGGTTAACTAGTGATTCCCCTATCCCTAGTGTCCTCTTATTATTGTTAAACCCAATCATTTAGTTTAATTGTTAGCTAATTCGTTCTTAGTTTCTTATAATCAATAAATCTCAAAAATCACTAAAAATAGACTTAGCTCGCTTAATTACTTTCAAACCTTGCTAATCCTTGCTTCCTCATGGAATCGACCCTTTCTTGCCCTAAACTAGGCTAAGTTAGGTTATTAATTTGGCACGTGCAACGACCGTGTCAAACTTTGGCGCCGTTGCCGGGGAAGCAACGGATTACATTGCATTGAATTGTGATTTTTGAGTCTAAGTCAAGTCTATTCCTCCTCCCCCTTTTCTATTTTTTTTTGTTTTTTTGGTTACCAATTGGTTGCTTACTACTTGGTGGTAAGCCCTTGTGTTACTAATCTTTCCCTTGAGATTTTGTGTTTGCATGTCAAGAAGGTTACGAGGAGATCTATTGCTTCCAATTGACCACAATCTTGAGGGCACTTTACGGGAGTTGAGGAGGATTTTTCGGGAACCAAGGGTACTATCTACTAGTGAGAAGCAACCGGGAGAGGTGTTTGAGGAAGATCAATCTCGTTCTTCAACTTCTAGTATTATGGTGGAGGATCAACCCGTTACAAGAGCTTTGAGGGACTATGGTCACCCCGAAGCATTTGAGCTCAAAAGTGGGATTCGGAGGCCGACAACAACCGCTAACTTTGATTTTTTTCCACACTTGATTAGAATGATCAAGCAAGAGCCTTATGGAAGGTGTGCTCATGAGTGTCCACTTGACCATTTGGCGAACTTTCTTGAGCTTTGTGCCACGGTCAAGCAAAATAATGTTACTCAAGATTCGTGAGGCTTAATCTTTTCATTTCTCTCACGGGGAAAGCCAAAAAGTGGTTACAATCTCTACCTCCCGATTCCCTTGACTACTTGGGCACAAGTAACGGCGGCTTTTGTTGATGAGTTCTACTTCAAGAGAAGACTTCCGAGGCTAGAAGGAAGATCTCTAATTTCATACAAGATGAAGATGAAAGTTTGAATGAGGCATAGGATAGGTTCAAAGACCTCCGAAGGTCGTGTCCGCACCATGGGTATAGTCAATGGATGTTGATGCAAAGTTTATATGATGGGTCGCTTCCTATAACTAGAGCTAGTCTTGATTCCGGAGCGGGGGGTCAACTCACCAAGCTACGGGTTGAAGACATTGAGCCCACCATAGAAGAGGTTGTGAGGCACTACTCTTGGGGGAACACAAGGTCTACAAGCAAGAAGGTTAGTGGTAAAAAGAAGTATGATGTGGAGGCCATGGATCATATCCATGCTAAGCTAGACACTCTAGCTAAGAAACTTGAGAAGGTGAACTTGGCATCCCCAAGCCAGCCACCTTCCCAAGCTTTCTCTTGTGAACACTACAAAATTTCGCTCATATAGCGACGGATTATTAGCAAGGGAAATAATTCCGTTCCAAAATTAGTAACGGAAATTAAGCAATCCCTCGCGCGTTAAATCTAGCGACGGTATATCCACATCCGTTGCTAATTTTAGCGACGGATATTAGATTCCGTTGGTATGTTTAGCTACGGATATCTATTCGGTTGCTAAAGGCAGTGACGGATAGAAAATTCCGTTTCCAATTAGCGACGGATTTAAGTGCTAATTTTAACTTTAATTTTTAATTTTCCCGACCACACAGCTTTCGCCCCAATTTCGTTTTGGCGGTGAAATAATTAAAAACCCTGTCCTCAGACTCAGATAGCAAAACCCTTTCTCTTCATCGACGGCTGAAGGCGACCTGCTTTTCTTTGCTCGATTCTCATCACGCAGACGTGAGTGTTTTCTCTCAATTTCGTTCAGTCATCTTCCAATGTTAGCGCTGTAGAGCCTCAATTTTATTTCGATTCAGATCACCAAGGCTGTATGCTATGCTTTCTACTTCACTCACATCTTTCTTTTCTAATTCACTCTAACTTGTTGTTGATTACTGTTCTTTCTTTTTTATTTCATGTTTCTAATACTAAAACAATAATCATAGTCATTGATGTATATGATTTGCGAATTTTGCTACCGTTATCTCGAACAAAAAATCAAATTTGCAACTTTATTTACTTTTGAGGTCTCTCTCTTCCTCTCCATTGTTGAAGAATTTTATATTTATGACTTTGCACTTTAATTAATTTATTGTTCAAGGATTTTATATAACTCTTAAATTTTAGGGTCTGTTACCCTGTTCGTTATTGCTACTGTTTTCACTTGCGCATAATCATAATTCTCAGTTCCTTAGGTACTTCAGTTCACCTCTCATTCATTATTGTTTTCCACATCAAGTAGTTGCCACTTATTTATTAAGTTTGTAGTGGTTTTTGCCCTAATTTCCCCATCTATAATAGTGCTAATTTTTGTCATGAATGTGCTAATAATTTGAGTAATTTTACAGAACTCTAATTTGATTGTGTATAAAATATGGAATTGGTATATTATTGGTCGAACCTTATATCAGGGTTTTCAATTTTCTAGATTTAGGGCTTGAAGTAATTGCTAAAAGATGAGGAATTTTTTTTTATGAATCATCTGGTTTTGCTGACCCATATTTGAATAGGTAAAGTGATTGATACACTCTTACACCACAAACACGAGATAGAGTACCAATTTGTAAGTCAAATTTCGTGATCAAAGGTTACCATATGGTAGGCACTTCTAGACCATTAATTTGTACTATATCCCTTGCACTATCTATTGTCCTCTTTACCCTAGTACTTCCGTTTTTGCACGTTATTTTGGTGTTTCCTCTTTAGTCTTTAATGCTTTTTGGTTTGGTATCTAGACTTTGTCTCTTTTGTTATGCAATCTATGATCGAGTCAATATTGTAATCTGCAATGCCACAGCCCACATGCTTCATATATGGTCTCTGCTCATCCTGCTTGTTAATGTGTGCTATTGTGGAATTTGCTTTAATCGTCGCTAACTACCGTCTTCTTCCTATGGTGACTTTGTGGCCATAAGAAGCTGGAGCTTAATAAAGGAAAAAGGAAGGATATAGGTGGCGGTCGGTGGATCAATAAAGGTAGAATTAAGCTTCAAGATCTATTTACGTTGCTTATTTTGTAGGATCTATCGTATTGCACTGAGTCAAACTTCAGAACCTTGGAGAATAAGCACAACAGATTGGTTTTTGAAGACATCGTACGCTCAAGACTTGGTAAATTTCAGTACTTCAAATTAAGTAAGACATCGTACGCTCTATACATTTTCTGGCTATAATTTCCAAGAGCCTAATAAAAATAGTGCCTTACTTCCTGTCTTTTTGTTGTTTTGGTGCTAAGCTAAATTTAGCTGAAGTTTTTGTGTGACATACTGTTCTAAAACTGTGTTTTCTTGTAGTAACAAACCTGGAAGCAAATAATTCTTAGTTAAAACTTTGTGCATTCACCTCTAAAAGTGCCTCTTAGCACCTTTGTGACATTAGCTGGACTATATGATTTTTTTTAATAATCGGTCGTTACACAACACAAAGTTGTTGTAGTATTCATCATACCTACCCTTAATGTGCCACCAAAGTTTCCAGTTGTTGAAGTAGCTTTTATTTGTGTTCTTAGCAGTTTAGGGTGTTTTCAAGCCTAATTTGAGATTGCTACTGCATAAGTAATTAAATTGATAGATTAATCTTAATAGTGTTAATACTAAATGTTGCAGCTACTCTCCTCTGATTAAGTATTTTTGTGAGTTGTATCAGTGACGACATGGGTGTTGATAGTTGGTGCTATAGACTTGGTTCTAAATTTTTTGAGTTTACTTTTACTCATTGAACGATGCTTGACTTTACTTGCTACACATTGCCTATTGGTTATTTTGGTGATGACTTGTTTGCTCTATTTTAGGTTGAATTCTATAAGATTAACTCGCCGAACCTCCAATGTGAAGGTGAAACTCAAACATTGCAAATTCATTTTTTTTTGAAGCTACAAGCGGCAAAATCGAGAGGTGAAAGATATTGGGCTTAAGTAAAGCAACTGTATATTGAAAGACCTCTAGTTAAGATTTAAGAGTTAAAGACTCTTGTAATTTTGTTAGATGTACTTGGAAATAAGCTTCTTATCTTGGCATGAATGTAGCATTTTCTGCTCTAAAAATCGTACCAACTAGAGGTCACTTATGTATGTAGTTACGACTTCTTAGCGGTGCATCTATGACACACGATACTTTTACAACTCTAGCCAAAGGCTTGGCGTCCTTTGTGTACTTGTATATCAGAGACACGGATGATGATATATATTATTGAAATTATTATAATCTAAAGTTATCGCTTTGTATTTTGTTTTATCATTTCGTAATTAAGCACTTGGTACCCTTTTCTTTGTGAGAGATGGGAAATAGAAACTTGTTGCCAAGTAGTGCACTATATGGAGGCCTACTAACAGAAATATATCAGTTGGTCAAAAAGTGGCAAAAAAAGTGTTAATTCGTTGCTAAATCAGTGACGGAATTTTACGCTGGTTGCTAGATTTAGCGACGGAATGTTAAGATCCGTTGCTAGATTTAGCGACGGAATAGTAAGATCCG
The DNA here is from genome assembly GCA_947645195.1 of Patellifolia procumbens. Classification (NCBI taxonomy): domain Eukaryota; kingdom Viridiplantae; phylum Streptophyta; class Magnoliopsida; order Caryophyllales; family Amaranthaceae; genus Patellifolia; species Patellifolia procumbens. The sequence goes on along the minus strand of CANSGD010000629.1, from coordinate 32,907 downwards.
TTGCTAAAATCAGCGACGGATTTTGAAATCCGTTGCTAAGATCAGCGACAGAAATAAAATTCCGTTGCTAACCTTAGCGACAAAACAACAAAGAATCCGTTGCTAACCTCAATTAGCGACGCCACCTTTATCAACGGGTCTACTCCGTCGCTATATCCGTCGCTAAGGCTGCTTAGAAACGGATTTGCTCCATTTAGCAACGGTTTTCTTCCGTCTTTAAAAAGCAATTTTTTTGTAGTGGAAATTTGTGGAGGCACCGATCATGCAAGCTCTTATTGTGGAGGATCTACGGAACATGTAGCATGGGTTGGTGCAAGACAATAGGGGCTCAAATTTCAACAACCAAGGGAGGTGGAACAACCCCTCTCAAGGAACATGGAAACATCCCCCACCACAAAATCATAACAACTAGTCCTCCAACTTTCGACCACCTGGTTTCAACCAACCACAACAAAGACCACCCTTTGAGCCTAACCCACCCAAGCCTTCATCACTTGAGTCTACACTTCAACTTTTTCTAGCTCAACAAACCAAGAACAATGCCGATAATGATAAGAAGTTTGGGGATATTCACTCTTCCTTACAACAAATGCAAGCTCACAACAAAATGATTGAGACCCAACTTGCCCAAATTGCCGAACAAGTAAGCAATTCTTCTTCTTCTTCTTTCTACTCAATTTCCAAGCCAACCCGTGATTCACGAGCATGCTAAGACCATTACTTTGAGATCCGGAGCAAACTATGAGGGGCCTAAGATGCCTAGTGAGGTGAATGAAAGCCCGGAAGTTGAGAAAAGGGAGTGAAGGGGAGGTTGAGAAGCTTCTTGAGGAGGTAATTGTGGAGGATGAAGGTGATGTTGTACCAAACCAAGAGAAAGAGGTTCATGAGCAACGCAAAGAGGCTAGGCAAGCGGCACCCAAGGCTTATGTGCCTCCGGTTCCTTTTCCTCAAAGGCTAGCTAAGAAGCAACTCAATGATAAATTCATGAAATTCTTAGAAGTCATGAAAGGACTTCAAGTGCACATCCCTTTTCTCCAAGCCATGTCTCAAATGCCTACTTATGCCAAGTTTCTTAAGGAGCTCCTCTCCAACAAGACCAAGCTCGAGGAAAGTGCCACCATTGCTTTGACCGACGAGGTTAGTGCCGTACTTCAAAACAAGCTCCCCAAGAAGCTTGAAGATCAGGGCTTATTTTCTATTCCTTCGAAGATTGGGGACTTGGAGCCCAAGAGGGCCTTGGCGGATTTGGGGGCAAGTGTGAGTTTGATGCCCTTGTCCATCGCTAAGCAACTTAATTTAGAACTCAAGCCTACTTGGAGGGTCATTCAACTCGCCCATAGATCGGTGAAAGTTCCGGTTGAGAGTTGGAGGATATACCGGTCCAAGTTGGAAGTGGTTTTCATCCCTTGTGACTTTGTGGTTATGGAGATGGAGGAAGACTCTCAAGTCCCTCTTATACTTGGGAGGCCTTTCCTTCAAACGGCTGGAGTTCTTGTTGATATGAAGCGAGATGTGCTTACTTTGAGGGCAGGAGATGAGAGCATGGAATTTTCTTTCAAGCAATCAATAAAGTCCCCAATAATGGAAGAGGTGAATAGGATAGATAGTTTTGATGAAGAGGTCTTTACTTTGAAGAGTTTAAGGGGTAAGAAAGACCCATTGAAAGATGTACTTTTGGGAGAAGATTTGGAAGATAATGAGGAAGGGAAAAACTTCAAGCTTGCCATGGATGCCTCTCCAACTTATTGTGCTAAGGATGAGAAGATTGAGGCCCTCGAGGTGCCTTCACCTAAGGAGGAGATTTCTAAGCCTCCTCCCAAGGTAGAGTTGAAACCCCTTCCCCTTCTTTAAAATATGCTTTTCTTGATGAGGGTGAGACTTACCCGGTGATAGTCAATGCTACACTTGAAGGCACTCAACTTCCTCAACTTCTTGATGTCCTTCGAGAACATAGAAGTGCCATTGGGTATAGCATTGAAGATCTCAAAGGGCTAAGTCCTACTCTATGCATGCATAAAATTCATCTTGATGACGATCATGCTTCTTCTATTGAGCGTCAAAGGAGGTTGAATCCCAATATGAAGGAAGTGATAAAAAAGGAGGTCTTGAAACTCCTTCAGAGGGGATAATATCCCCAATCTCCGATAGTCGGTGGGTTAGTCGCGTCCATGTGGTCCCTAAAAAGGGAGGCATGATCGTCATCACTAATGAAAAGGGAGAACAAATCTCCACTAGATCGATAACCGGGTGGCGTAAGTGCATAGATTACCGGAGATTGAATAAATCCACCCGAAAAGATCATTTCCCCATCCCCTTTATAGATCAAATGTTGGAAAGATTGGCGGGCCATTCCCATTTTTGTTTCCTTGATGGTTATTCGGGGTTCTTTTAAATTCCCATCCACCCCGATGACCAAGAAAGGACTACATTCACTTGTCCATTTGGTACCTTTGCTTATCGAAGGATGTCATTTGGTTTGTGCAATGCGTCCTCTACATTTCAAAGGTGTATGGCCGCCATCTTTTCGGACATGTTGGAAGATACCATTGAGGTATTCATGGATAACTTCTTCGTAGTAGGTTCATGTTTTGATGATTGCCTCAAGAACTTGAAAATGTGCTTCAAAGATGTCAAAAGATGAATCTAGTGCTTAATTGGGAAAAGTGTCATTTCATGGTTGAGGATGACATTGTGTTGGGACACAAGATTTCCCAAAAAGGAATTGAGGTAGATAGGGCCAAGATTGAGGTCATAGAGAAGTTGCCCCCACCTACAACGATGAAGAGAGTGCGTTTCTTTTTGGGACATGCCGTTTTCTATCGCCGGTTCATAAAGGACTTCTCTAAGATTGCTAGGCCTCTATCTAGCCTCTTGCAAAAAGATAATGAAGTTGTTTTTGATAATGATTGCGTGAATGCTTTTGAGACTTTAAAGCATGCCCTTATTTCCCCCATTGTACAAGCTCCGGATTAGAGCTTGCCTTTTGAACTAATGTGTGATGCTAGTGATTATGCAGTGGGAGCCGATTTAGGGCAAAAGAAAAGAGGGAAGCTACATGTTGTTCACTATGCAAGCAAGACACTTGATTCGGCTCAAAAGAACTACGCCACAACGGAGAAAGAGTTTGTTGGCGGTTGCGTTTGCCTTTGATAAGTTTTGGCCTTATCTTGTGTCCTCCAAAGTGGTAGTGTACACGGATCACTCGGCAATCAGGTATCTCATGTCCAAGAAAGATGCAAAGCCGCGGTTGATTCGTTGGATCTTGCTCCTTCAAGAATTTGACATTGAGATTAGAGATAAGAAGGGAACGGAAAACTTGGTGGCCGACCACCTTTCCCGGTTTCCTTTGGTTGAAGACTCCCCTCTCATGATATGCCCATTGATGATAGCTTAAAGGATGATCTCCTATACACCATCAAAGCCCTTGATGCCCCATGGTTTGCCGACATGGCAAACTACTTGGCTTGTGGGATCATTCCTTTTGAGTTTACATATCAACAACGAAGGCGGTTCCTCCATGATTCTAAGTTTTATGCGTGGGAGGACCCACTTTTGTTCAAGCGGGGGGAGGATGGTTTGTATCGAAGATGTCTTCCCAATGGTGAGATCGCAAGTGTGATAGAGAAATGTCATTCATCCCCCCTTTGGAGGACATATGGGCGCTGACAAGACCGTTGCCAAGATCTTATCTTGTGGATTGTGGTGGCCCTCATGTTCAAGGACGTGTGGGGCTTTGTGAAAGCTTGTGATAGGTTTCAAAGGGTCGGCAACATCTCCAACAGGCATGACTTACCCCTCACCAACATTTTAGGAATTGGAAGTCTTCGATGTTTGGGGGGTAGACTTCATGGGACCCTTCCTTCTTCGTTTGGTAACTCCTACATTTTAGTGGCGGTTGACTATGTCTCCAAATGGGTGGAAGCAATCGCCTCTCCTACAAATGATGCTAAGGTAGTTACCAAGCTTTTCAAGTCCGTGATATTTCCGAGGTTCGGGGTTCCGAGAGCCGTGATTAGTGATATGGGATCCGATTTCGTCAAAAAGAGTTTCCAAGCACTCCTTTCCAAATATGGTGTGCATCACAAAAGGGGGCTCTCCTATCATCCACAATGTAGCGGCCAAACGGAAGTGTCAAATAGGGAGGTGAAGCTCATCTTGGAGAAAACCGTGAACCGATCTCGTAAGGATTGGTCATTAAAGCTCGATGATGCTTTATGGGCTTATAGGACGGCTTTTAGGACACCAATTGGACAACCCCCTACAAGCTTGTGTATGGCAAATCATGCCACTTTCCGGTTGAGTTAGAGCACAAAGCATATTGGGCCATCAAGCTTTTGAATTTTGATCTCAAGTCATCTGGAGAACGAAGACTTTTAGATGTACATGAGCTCGAAGAGCGTAGGCAGGATGCCTATGAAAATGCTAGGATTTACAAGGAGAGAACTAAGGCATGGCATGATCGAAGGATAATGAAGAGAGAGTTCAAGGAGACAAGTTCCTTCTTCAACTCTAGGCTAAGACTCTTTCCGGGGAAACTTAAGTCTAGGTGAAGTGGGCCGTTTGAAGTAAAAACAGTGTTCTCGCATGGGGCGGTGGAAGTGTGAGAAGAAAAGGGACGTTCAAAGTAAATGGGCAAAGACTCAAGGTAACCACGATGGAACCCAAATTGAGCACATTTGTCACATTGCCTTGGATGACTACCCCTTCCCCTATGAGAATTTTGATCTAGGGAGGCCAAGCTAATGACTTTAAAGAAGCGCTTACGGGAGGCAACCCGGGTTTCTTAGTTTTTAGAAAAATAAAGTAAAAAAATGAGAAAAAGAACGAAAAAAGAAACAAAACAAAAAAAGAAAGAAAAAGATATGGGGAGAAACATACAAAAAAAAAGAGTGAATAAAAGGTTTTTAGATGAGAGAAATTAGAGGAAGAGTGAAAAACACCAAAAAATTGGCTAAGTAAAGAAGAATGGAGGAGGAGCGAGCCCAAGACAAGGCAAAGGAGGGGGCGCTCCCCTCTGGGCGGGCGCTCCGTTCGTGCAAGAAAAGAAGGAAGTTGGCAGGAACTTGGAGCGTGTTAGGAGCGATCTGGGAGCGCCCGCTCCATGCTCGGAGCGCCTTGCTCCAGGCTCGGAGCGGGCGCTCTAATTTGACTGGAGCGGGCGCTCCAGCTTCCAGCTCGCTCCCCTTCGTCTTTTAATTTTTCACGTGCCATTTCATCAACCCCCCCCAAAACCGTCCCACACCCCACACATCCTCATATCACTCTTTCACTCTCATTCACTCATTCTTCCCTTTCAAACTCCCTTTCTCCTTCATTTCTCAACATTTTCACTTCCTTCCTTCACAAAACCTTCATCTTTTCTCCTCTTCTACACAAAGAACCCATTTTCGTCAAAAGCCCCAAAATCAAATTCATCATCACCCCAAAGTTGAAGTTTGAGAGGATCTCTAAGAAAGGTTAAGGAACACAGTTGAAGCTTGAAGGCACCTAAATTGTTCGCAATTGTGGAATTTCTCCACCCCCTTAAAGAGGAGGTAAACCTAACCCTCTTTTATTTTTCTTCTAGATTTGTACTAGAAAATTGATAATATGATGATTGTGGTGTTGCTTGTGGACTTAGCTGCTAGATTTAGATAGATTTTGATTTTTAATTGATTTTTTTGATTTTTTGTGGATTTTCATTTTTCTTTCTAGTTACTTACTCCTTTTAGCCTAATCTTTCCTAGTTTCTTATTTTTAATTTTCTTGTTTCTTTTCATTATTTTTTTGTTTTCCTTCATTTTTGCTTTGAATATTTGCCTTGGTTGGTGCTCTTATATTCGTGCTTATTTGTTGGGTTGAGACCGTGGTCTTTTAATTTCTTATAATCATCTTGGTTGAGTTATTCTCTTTAAACTCCAAGTATGTTTCGTTAACAGCGCCAAAATTTGATAGGTTTTAGTCGTATCACCTATTCAAAAATAAACCTACGGTCCTCTAACTATGGTAGTCAGTGGAAGCGGGTAGAATCCACAGGGAGACAGAGTTTCTAAATTAATATTCAATCAATCAGCTACTCCAGATGAAATCAGAGAAGAATTAACTGAACTAATAATTAAGCTAAGGAAAACAAATTAAACTGAGGGTTTAACTATGGACTAAAAGCCTAGGGTATTAGGTCGGTCCACCATGCTTATACCAATCAAATAGGGTCAACTGCTACCAAAACCCTAAGTCAAGAGTCGGGGGAGTTAGAGCACGTGTTGAGCTATGGTTGAGACTCAACCCTCATAGTTCAACATACGCTGCATGTTCACTAACGTAATCAGAACTACTGACTGTCCTAGGCCTCTAGTCGTAAGACGGATCTGTGCAAACAACTATTAACCACAAGCAATCAATGAAATTGTACACTGACATTAATTACTCATAAGAACAAACCACATCATAATGACCCTAATCAAGCCCTAGAAATTGATAGAAATCTAAATCACAATCATGGTATAAACATGGCTTTCCTATCTAATACCCTAGAAAGAGAACTACTCACTCATAATTGAATTGACAACAATAAAAAACTAATATGAAACCCTAATAATTGCATCATAAATAATTGAATAAATAAACTAAGCAATTGAGAATAATAAAAGAGATTAGGGTAAGAAAGAATACCAATTGACAGAAAGCAGGAACATCTATTGAAATCGGAATAGGTTCAATCCCTCTAATCTAATCTAAAGTGTTTAAATTAAACTAAGAACAATGAGAAATAAACTAGAGTCTAAAGCTGTAAAAAAATAATAAAAGGTGTCTCTCAATAATGAGGAAAAAGGTATTTATAATACCCCCCAAAGTCTAATTAAAAAAGGGAAACAAAAGACGAAAAATCGCGAACAAGGGCACAGGACCCGATCGGGCCTATAGTGAAACTATTTTCAAACATCCTTTTTGGCAGCCCAGCATCAACAACACACGAAATGAGAGATTGGGCTTCACCCGACCGCAGGCCCGATCTGGTGGCAGATCGGGTGAAAGGATGGAAACCCAGCACGCGAATCAGCAGGCCTTTGAGGAAGCCTAGCTCTCCTTTTTCTTCAATCAGCGTACAGCAGCAGCAACCATATAAAATTGGGCCCCTTTGTCCCCTACTCACGCAGCAGCAACATAACACAAATCAGTGGGCCAGCGTGGAGATCAAGCTCACCCGATCGGGTTGGGCACTGTAGCCCGATCGGGCCTGGAGCAATAAAAGGCCAAAATTTGCTTCTTGGACTTGATTGACGCAGCCAGCAACAATAGAAAGTGAATTGAGTCCGCCCGATCACCCACCCGATCGGGTCATTTTTGCCCGATCGGGTCTGGGCACTTCGTCTCTCGTCCGATCGGATCGGGCAAGACTTGCCCGATCGGGTCCGCAATCTGTACCCGATCAATATATCTCGCCGATCGCCATTTTTGCCCGATCAGAGTACGGAATACTCCTTTTTGACTCTTTGGCTCTCTAAACTTCACGTTTAGGGGTCGGGACCTCCTAAACTACCCATAAAACTCGTGAGCCATCCTACGTGCCTCGTAATATCTCGTCAAGCCGTGGTTGTTTCCAAATGGCTCGGGAATAATGAGAAAACTCCCCAAAACCTGCAATTCAACACTAAAACACAAAACCCAACTATATCCGATAGTTAGCACAAATAGCTCCCAAAAGCTCCAATGACGCACAAATTAGCTTGTAAATAAGGGAGAAGTCTATATAAATACGTGATATCAGTTGAGACCGTGGTCTTTAATTTCTTATAATCATCTTGGTTGTTATTCTCTTTTAAACTCCAAGTATGTTTCGTTCACAAAAAAAAGTAAAAAGACCGAGGTTCCTCCTCCCAAAAGAACAAAAAGGGCACCCTTCCGGCCCATGTTTGTCAACCCCACCATAAACGTCGGTATGACAAACTTAAGCACAGAAAGATTAAGGCTTCCAAGTTCTTCCATGGTGAAACTCTTGATAGTCTCGGGATAGTGCAAGATGTAAGGCGTTCTTTGTTTGTTTTAGGCATGGAACACTTTTACACCTTTAGCCCTTTGACATATGAACGACTCACATTGGAATTCTTAGCCTCTCGAGAGAAATGAGGTTGATGGACAAGAGGGGGAGAAAATCTCCTTCCAATTGTTCAATCAACCCCAATGTATCTCTTTGGGGAGGCTCAATGACATCTTCTAATGTGATCCCTCAAATGCCATCCGAAATCCCGAGACTTGGCAACACCCGTCTACTATCAAAGGGACGCATTTTGGCATGATATTGCCGGTTACGCCCCTTTGATCCCAAAACGGGATATTCCTCTCATACGCATTCCCCCATCCTTCGCTACATTCACCGCCTCTTGGTTACCGCCATATTTTCAAAAAAAGAACCAAGTAAGGTAGCCTCGGAGGAGTGTGAGTGCGCTACATTGCCTCCCATCTCCCCTAATGACATAGGAGGCAAGTTGAATCTCGGATTTCTATTTCTCCAACGGTGTATTCATACGCCGTGGAGAACTATTTAAATCCGATATTCATGGCGGGATGGTTACTATCATTGCTTCCTCTCTAGGGTTTGGGGAGCAACTTAATTTGTTGACTCCAGTTGATGATAACCCCTTCCTCGATTGAACTATATTAGAGCCATCGAGTGGATTGATTTTACCCCCGATCCCGCGCGGTTCGTTTGGAAGGTAAGGGGTCGTCATCATTGTTACCTCCCAAACCCGGAGGTGACCATATTTGACCGCGACGGGGAGGATGACGATATTTTTCTCATCCCTTATGAGCCCTCGTGTCGCGGAAGCCCAGGCCGCACGCGGCAACTTAGCTCCTCCTCTCCATCGTGAGGACCGAGTTCGGCCGTCGTCTCAGTGTCGTCCTGCTCCTTTGACGGCGAGGGGGCCTACTACAGTCTTGCTCTCAACCAAGATCGTATGATGAATACGATCCAAGGCATGAGAGAGGATTTGAGTGGTATGATGATACAGACGAATTTAATGTATCATCACCACGTTGAGAGTGGAAACGTTGATCCCTATGTCAACTTTCCAAATTGGCCTCCTCAACATGGGCCGGTACCGGATGGAACGAACGCCAACCCACGTACCCCTACTGGCCCCCCCGCGACCCACCCTATGATTGGGGGCACCCGGGGGTTCTAACTCCATGGGTGAACACCCGTACGGGGCTACACGGGCGGTTGGGGAGCCTCTGGCCCCGCCCCCTTAGATTTCTACGGCTCAATGCCGCGCCCTCCCCTTTCGGGAGACATGACACCACCTCCCCCCTTCGGGAGAAGGTCTATCTCACATGGACGAGGACTAGATCCTCTTGCCCCGCTCCCCCTTTTACTTGTTTTGCATGATTACACCGTGCCTTGATTGTTTGGGGGTGTTTTTATTTGATTATGCTAGCGGGTTGTGGCTCTTTTTTAGGGTTTGGGGTGTAATTTTTGGGTACGCGTGTTAGAGAGGACGCATTGGTAGGTCGGGTTTACGGGCCATGATAGGAGAGTGTGCTTTATTGATCATTGCCTTGAGGATTTAAATGAAAAGAACCATGGTTGACTATTTTTAATTGTATATGACTTCCTCCTTTCTATCCTTTTTCTTTCTTTGTATATATCTCTTTGCTTTGCTTCTCTTTTATTTTCTTCTTCTCTCCTTTAGGTCTTAGACTTGCATGTAGTATAGTTGCATATCATGATAGTTTTGCATGTAGCTTATGAATTGCATATAGGACTTGTCTTTGGTAGTTTGCATGTAAGCCTTTTAAAAAAAAATTCAAAAACTTCATTGCCTTGACACCTCTATTAGGACGAGGACCTTGATTTCGTGATGCCTTTCTTAGTTTTAATTATTTCATAGGTTTCCTTGATGATTGTTAATTGCTTGAGGACAAGCAATTGGCAAGCTTGGGGGAATTTGATAAGTGGACTTTAGGTTCACTTATTTGCATGTAGTTTTAGGGCATTTAGATGCATTTTAGGTCATTTAATTTCCTTCCTTCCCTTTTTCATCATTTCTTATAATCTCGTGTTTAGCATCTAGTTTAGCTCATTTGCATATAGTTAGGATGCATATAGGTTGTTGCATTTGCATATGCATACCCCCTCCCATCTAATATTTGCCTTGAGTGTTTTGAAGGTTTACAAGCAAGAAAGAGGCTTATAACAGGGGAGCGGGCGCTCCATAGGAGAGGAGCGGGCGCTCCACGGAGAGGGAGCGGCGCTCCATGGGTCAAGAAGTGAAGAGAAGGAATCAGGAACTTGGAGCGACCCAGGAGCGATCGGGGAGCGGGCACTCCAAGCCTGGAGCAGGCTCTCCATGCTGTGAGGGAGCGGGCGCTCTAGGGCGCAGGCTCCGTAGTTTTATTTTGTCTTTTACGATTTTTTGCCCTTATTTCTACAGGGTATAAATCTAATTTTGTAATAATCTTATAATTATGTTTTTAATTGCTGAATCATAATTAGCTTAATTAGAGAGAGAACTTTAGAGAGAAGTAGTTTTAGAGAGATAAAGTAGATCGTGAAACCAAATTGAAGCTTTTTGAAGGTATTTCCATGGAGTTTTTCCATTGATGTTCATCTATTTAGAGTATTTCTTCTATCTCTTTGCTTTATTTTGCTTTATTACTTGCTTATTTTGTTTTAGCCTTTGATTAGTGTTGATTAGTTGATGTTTAGCTCATTTATGATGTTTTCCACCATTATTGATCTTCCATTGATATCTCAAGCTTTTTATTTTTGCTTCTTTTATGGTTTTAGAGTAATTTCTTAGCTAGGGGAAGGGGATGACCTAGGTTGATCATGAGGTGACCTCAAAAGTCAAGCTAGGGGGTTAGATTTAGGTGAAATTGGGCTGTCTAACCTATTTAATTGCTTGGTTAATTGCTTGATCATCATTTGAACTTGATTTGGGATCAAAAGTGAAGGATTGAGAGATGAAGCTTTTGATGGACCTTATGTTAGTCAATAGGTTTACTCCACCATGAGAATAGGTGTTAGGCTTCCTAGGACTTTAATCGAATCGCTGTGAGTTGTGGAAATACTTTGATTGATTGATTTTACCATGAGAATAGATAAAATTGGTTGATTAGGTCCTCCTAGTTAGCTCTAGGAGTAATTAGGAAACATATGAGTGACTTAGTCCCTTAGTTGACCCTAATGAATCCCTTGACTTGACAAATAGGTTAGCAATTGGTTAACTAGTGATTCCCCTATCCCTAGTGTCCTCTTATTATTGTTAAACCCAATCATTTAGTTTAATTGTTAGCTAATTCGTTCTTAGTTTCTTATAATCAATTAATCTCAAAATCACTAAAAATAGACTTAGCTCGCTTAATTACTTTCAAACCTTGCTAATCCTTGCTTCCTGGAATCGACCCTTTCTTGCCCTAAACTAGGCTAGTTAGGGTTATTAATTTGGCACGTGCAACGACCGTGTCAATTCGGCCTCAGTGGTATTGCCGCTACCACTGGTTTTTTCTTTATTTCATTTACCTGGTCTCTTTTATTGTTAGTATCGGACGGGATGTTACAGATCCACCCATCACCTTTTCTTTTTGTTACGGTTAATTCCATTGTTAGACCTGCTATTGTAACTGCTCATCTTGATCAGACGAAATATTGGGTGTGATCGATAATAAAAATTCAAATATTGAGATTGATTAGAGGAATACAAGAGGAGGTTTCTTTTCTGGAATGTTATGTGATTGTTTACATACTTGGAGCTAATCCTCCTGAATCAGTAATGAATGGATTTACTCACAGAATTTGGGGTAAGTGTGGGGTGGATAAATTTTGTTAGTTGGTAAGGGGATCTTTCTAGTAAAACTTACTACCATGGAAAACCATGTTAAGCTACTCAATGGGGGTTTTATTTCTTTGATGGGAAACTAGTGATCTATAGGAAATGGGAACATGATTTAAACATTCATAGAGAAGAGATTAAGAAGATTCCTACTTGGGTACAACTTCTTGAGTTAGATTTGAAATATTGGGGAGAAAAATCACTTAGGAAGATTACTAGTAAGCTTGGTTCAATTATCAAAATGGATCTAGGCAACAGAGCAAAAGGGGGAAATTAAGATTTTCTAGGGTGTTGTGGAAATGGATATAAATAGAGCTCTGCCTGAGTCTATTTGCTTTATGAATGAGAAAGGTATTAGGGTTAAACAAAGCATTGTACTAGAATGGAATCCTTTGTTTTGCAATGTTTGTAAGGGGCCATGGGCATCTAAGTTCTGAATGTCTCAAGAAGCCTGTTGCATAAAAGAAGATTTGGGTGGTTAAAGCTAGGAGTAATCAAATCAATCAAAGTAATGAGGTGATTGATCAACCTATAGTGATCAAATTGTAATTGGGCAAGCTGATCAAGTTGGTAGCTGTCAAGGTGCTTCCGAATCTGGTGATGCACATATTGTAACTCATAAACAGGTTGCTAAGGAGTCTGTGGTAGCTATGAAAAATTCTTTTGATGCACAATATGTGGTAGCTATGAAAAATTCTTTTGATGCTGAATTGCATTATGTTACTTAGAGGGGGGGAAAGCAGATTGTGCAAGAAATGGTTAAGGTGTGGGAAGGGTTGGCTACCCCTACTCATAATGTCTTACATCCTTGTTTGAAATGTGGGGGGTTGAATAGAACTGAGAAGCAAAGAGATGAGAGGTGTTTGATTAACACCCATAATATTAAACTGTTCAGCCTCCTTGAAACTAAGGTAAGTTCCAAGCTAGGGAATCTTTACTTAAATTTATGTCCTGATTGGTGTTTTACTAATAACAACTCTATTATTGACAAGGAAGAATTGTGATAGGATGGATGCCAAGCTCTTTTCAGATTGATATTCTTTTGAGTAATGAGCAATGTGTGCATTGCCATGTCAGTCCTAACAATGGCAGTCCTTTTTTGCACTTTGTGTACGGGAGATATGATACAGAAGGTAGAGTTATGTTATGAGAGAGTTTGTCTAATTTTGCTCAAAACCATGGAAATTGTCTTTGGTTGGTTACTAGAGATTTTAATGCCATTACCGGTTTAGATGAGAGGGTTGGTGGAGGTGCTGTCAGAATGAGAGACATTGTGCCATTTAGAGAGTGTGTTTTTGTTTACCAGTTGGAGGATATAAAGAGCACTGGTAGATTTTTTTACTTGGAGCAATAAAGAGGATGGTGAATCTCGAGTTTTTTCTAGAATTGATGGGTAAATGAGAGTTGGCTTACTAGCTTCCCTAATGTTGAGATTACATCTATGCCAGAGGGTAGTTTTGACCACGTCTTGGGTTGCTTCGTTTATATCCTAATATTTCTGGTGAAAAACCATTTAGGTTTTTTAATATTTGAGTACATCCTCTTCTTTTATGGATGTTATCAGGAGGGTTTGAGTAGAAGTTGTTGGTTGCCCTATGTTTAGGGTTGTGCAAAGTTAAGCTCTTAAAAAATATCTTAAAGAGCTTAACAAGAGAGGGTGCGGTGATTTGCAAGCGGATGTGCTTAAAGCTCAGCAAGATTTGAAGCTTGTTCAAGATCAAATGCATGAAGAGGCATACAACACTTCTTTATGTGCAATTGAAAAGCTTGCTAATGATAAGCTAATTAAAGCTCTAAGCTTTATAATAGTTTCCTCACACAAAAGGTAAGGTCACTTGGATAGCTAAGGGTGATGGTAATTCTAAATTGTTCCATCAGAGTATCAAAGCTAGAAGAAGTCACAACAAGATTAATGCAATTCAGAATAAGGAAGGGAATTGGGTGAATACATCTGAACAAGTTCAGCAGCCTTTGTTGAGTATTGCCAAACTTTTTTGGGGTGCATTTCAGAGAGCGCACACATTCAATAATCTGTCATTAAATAAGGCCTTATTCTCACTAAAGAGCATATTCACCTGCTAGATGGTAATTTCAGCAATGATAAGGTGAAACAAGCTCTCTTCTCTATTTCAAATGAGAAGGCTTCCAGGTATGGATGGTTACAATAACTTTTTCTTTAAGCATGCTTGGGATGTTATAGAAATGAGGTTATTATGGTTGTGCAAGATTTCTTTAGAAAAAGAAAGTTGTTAAAAGAGATTAATGTGACTTCCATTACATTGATCCCTAAATGTCAATGTCCTAGTTCAGTCAAAGATTTTAGGCCTATTTCCTGTCGTGTTGTCATTTGTAAGGTGATTACAAAGATGCTTTGTAATAAATTGAAAATTATTTTACCTGACATTATTTCTAGTACTCAAGGATCCTTTGTGAGTGGAAGAAGCATTCTTCATAACATTTTTATTTGTCAGGATATTATTAGGATGCATCTAGGAAGAAAGGGCCTCTAGTTATATGATGAAGATTGATATACAGAAAGCTTATGATAGAATGAGCTGGGAATTTCTACATGAAATGCTCTCTGCATTAAGATTTCCTAGTAGATTCAAGAAGCTTATTCTTACTTGTGTTAATAATCCTAGGTTTACTATCATGTTGAATGGTTGCCCTACTGGTGTTTTTACTTCTAAGAGAGGTTTGAGGCAAGGAGACACTATCTAACCTTTGTTGTTTGTGTTATGCATGGAACATTTCACAAGGATTATGACCAATGTGGGGAAGCAACATGATTTTAAGTTTCATACTAGATGTGCTAGTTTGAAGCTTAATCGCCTATGTTTTACTGATGATCTTGTGATGTTCAGCAAAGAGGATTATATATCTATATTCATGATGATGCAAGGCTTTAATCTGTTTGCTAGTACTACATGGTTTCTTTCTAATAAAGATTAATCTGCAATTTATAGCATAGGGACGGAGGAGAATGATTTAAATACAATTCTTGAAGCAACTGGTTTTAGTAAAGGCAACATGCCTTTCAGATATCTTGGAGTGCCTATCAGTGTAGTGAAGCTTAAAGCTCATGATTATGAACAACTTGTTGAGAAGATGTCTCTCAGAATCACTTTGGAGTTCTAGACATTTCTCTTATGCAGGTCGACTTCAACCCATTAATTCAATTATGATCTCTATTCCACTTACTAGGCACATATTTTCATTTTGCCTAAAGGTGATATAAAGGACTATCTTTGTATGTAGATCCTTTGTATGGTCTGGATATCATGAAAGTTTAAGACCATATCTTGTTAGCTGGGAGGACTTTCTTTCCTAAGCATTGTGGTGGACTAGGGATAAGGCAAATCCAAGCTTGGATTTCAGCTGCCATTGGTAAACATGTGTGGAACATTGCAAGAAACTGACAACCTATGGGTGAACGGGTGAAAGCAATCTATATTCAACAAGCTATCTGGGTGACTTATGCCCCTAGTAGTGCTAGCTGGATCTGGAAGCTTCTTTGCAAAACCTAGCAATAAATATGTAGTGATACTCACAATAGCTCCTGGATGGCTCAATCAAGTTACTCAATTGGTACAATGTGCAAGAGTCTCTTTTGTACAGGTCCTAAGATCAGATTGTTTATCTCAGTTTGGGGATTCCCAAACATAGGTACATCTTATGGTTCAGCTTGGTTGAAAGGATGCAAACTAGAGCTAGGTTGGCTAGATTGAACACATTTCAGGTTGATACATGTGCTCTGTGTGATCAAGCTCCAGAATCTCTCCAACTTCTTTGATTGTTGTTTTAGCTCCCAAGGTTTGGCACATTTTAAAACTTGGCTTGTTATAAACTCTACGGCTACAAATTACAGGAGATTGTGGCAATGGTTGTTAAAGAGGCAAAGTGGCTCTAGGTTTCTCAGCAGAGTGTGCAGAGCTTCAATGGCTGTTGTAGTGTATTTGATATGGCGGGAAAGGAACAATGCATTGTGATATGATAGGGTGAGGATTGTCCCAGCTGTGCTAAAGGATATTCAGCTTCAGGTTATATACAGAGATTATACAGAGATAAGTTTATAAAAAACAAACAAGCTGATGTGGATTGGCTGCAAAACTTAAAATCATTTAGATTGTTATTTGTTTTTAGCTTTTTTGTAATTTGTTTCTATAGCCTTTGAGATAGTTTGGCTGTAGGTTGTAAAAACTGTTTTGGTTGGTTATATATCTATCACTTACTTACCAAAAAAAATTACTACATAACTTTACAATATTTTGTGAAACACCACCTTTTAACGAAAAATGTTAACTTGTTTGTTTGATGGGGTCCGCTCCAAGCTTTCATCCCTATTGCCACCACCATCCCAATCGCCACTACCATCACCTTATAGCCACCACCACTCACCAATCACTACCAGCACCTCTGCCTTCAAAAACCTGAACCTCGAAATGCCACCCACCACCTATCCCTTAAAAAACCTAACCCTCAATTTACCACCCACCACATGTACCTTCAAAAACCCTAACCCCCTAGATTTACCACTAACCAACCACTGCCACCACCATCACCACCACCTTTCAATAATTTTCCATCAACACAAACCACCACCCACTAGCGAAATTTCACCACCAATCACTATCCACCTTCGAAACCCTAACCTCTTAATGCACCATCAACTAACCAGCACCATAACCATTTCAAATTTGCCACTAACAACCACAACTCCCTTTAAAACCTTAAATTTCAGAACAAATTTGAATAACCTTACCCCAAATTTCAAAACCACAACATAAGTACTCTAACCTCAGTTTTTTGTAGATGTGGACTTGGGCCCTGTTCTTTGCTTCGCAAAGCGAACTAAACCCCAATTAAATCTTGACATGCAAATAGCAGTGAACTTTCACATAATAGACTAACAATCTTCATAATTTTAGATGTAGCAAGGAGAAGAGTTACTCAAAAGAGATTCTCAAACCTAAGTCGGTATTCTAAAGTAAAAACAAAAAATGGGCTCGAAATGGCTCTCAAAGTCGGTCCAAGCTCAGACACTAGAGTCTGAGCTATAAAGAATAGTTAATATTTATGCCAACAACCAAACAAACAAACACGCTTTAAAAACAAAAACACATATAAACAAAATTCAACAATAACATATTCATAATATACCATCAAAACCACTTCGATAAATAAATATAAGTAATAATAGTTTGATTAAATAGAACGCTAGTGAATCCGCGACCCACTACCTAAGGAAATGTCGGATCATAACCTCCAAAGACAGCCTACGAGCTACATTCCCTACTGCTTGTGTCTATGAATGGCGAAACTCCCGATGCGGTACTCAATACCTTCCATCAATTGATCGACAACTTAACCTGGGCATCTCCCGATGCAGGATTGTTCCCTAGTGTTTACTTATCATCCCCTCAGAGGCCAGATCAGCATATAATTTACCAAGTGCTTTACCCTTGGTACACCATCCCTTCGGCTAACTCATTGTCAATCCAAAATAAAATAAATACTTTGGATTTAAAATGTAGTTCTTCAGGTAAATCGAAAGTTCAAAGTTTAAATAAAATTCACATCTAAATAACTCAAGCATCAAATAAATATATATATATATAATCGGGTTCTACTAAAAACCTATACTTTACTGAAAACTGAAAACAACCAGTTCTAATTGGAAAAAAATGGGGTACATATAAGATATAGAAGGGTATATCTTATGATTTAAGGGTACGCGTGCTTCTAAAATTAAAGTTGTGTTGCTAACATCAAAGTTATCAGTATTTACAAAAATGCCATCAATGAATGCGCGCATACTTGGTTTTCATACATGTCCCCCTTTACTTGGTTTCAAGGTGAAAACAATTTTCACTTGATCATATTCCTATATATAGCACGAAATACTCTTCATTTCGATAAGTAACAATTTTAATAGCATGCAAATAATATTAAAACCAACAACCTCCTTTCGAAACATAATATACTTCAAAAAATAATCTGAACCTAGACAATCACAAATAACCTGAGTGCGACATAATACTTCCAAAAAACACCAACCGACAAGGTCCTAACTAATAAAACGATCGCTGATAATAAACAAGCATAAATAAATATAATTAAAATAATTCCTAAATATATTTATTTCAAATAATAAAACATATGAACACATTTCCCCATTACATTTTTTGTAAAATATAATATACGATCACAATAATTTTAATTTAGTAATTTATTTTTAAAAATACTTAATTTAAAGTGAAAAATACGGGTTATCACTGATAGGCCGTCGTCAAGCCTAACCAAGATAATCCTACCTCGATCTCTTACCTAAGTGAAAGGGCAAATAGGGTCGTATCCACGAGAGGTAAGGTCAAACAATGAATTTTTATGGTCGAATAAAGTAAGGGTGACGAAAGGGGGGTCAAAAAAAGTGTGTATTAAGACTAAGGCAACTAAAAAGAGTTAAACAATCCGAATGTGATTAACAAGGGTATAAATATATGATTAAAGCAATAGGGCAAGGGCATTACCACTCATGCACCATGGATCATGCTTGCATATCAAGTGGAACTATTGAATAGGAGAGAGTAATCAGTCAACTAAAGTCCCCTAATTACTCTTTCGAGCTAAGAAGGAGCTTCTTAGACAAGGTGTTAGACTCCTATTTTTTCATGGCATTAACCCTAGCCTAAGGATTAAGAAAAGTGACACAATTGACTCAAGACTAGAACTTCCTATTTACATGGCCATTTAGTGAAGTAAACAAAGGGGAATATCATACAACTTCATCTTTCGATCCTTTATTGTAAAGATTGGAAAACTTCTATGGTGATGACCACAAAAGCATACAATGAAGCACCCCATTTGTTCAACAACCAACCCTAAACATGAACACTAAATTCAAGCACAAACCATACCTTAATGAGGGTTTTGGCCCAAACCCTAGAAAGTGGAACTACTCACAATTCATAGTAATATACTTCAAACAAAGATTCTATTTCAAAAGTTAAAGTCAAATGAAGAATCAACAAAGTCTAACAACAATGGTTTTTAAAGAGAAGATTCACACCAAAAGGAAGGAATAAAGGAAAAGATGACAATAAGATGTAACTTTTAATTGAAATGAAAGTTAGAGAATTAACCTACAAACATAACACCATTAATGGAGACTTGAATTCTTCAAAAATCACCAACTAAGAGCAATAAATGACTTCTACACTCTAAGAACTAAGTTAGGGTTTTGAACTAAGCAAATATGCTCAAAGTTGCTGTCAAAAGTTGGGGAGAGATGTATTTCTACCTCCCCTAATTACATGCGAAAAACGGGCAAAATGGGCCCAGAAATCCTTTAGAGCGCTTGCTCCCAAAGGGCCTGGAGCGCCATCACTCAGGCTTTTGGTCGAAACTGATCCGGGACTCAATAAGGAGCTACTCGTTCCGTGAAAGTAGGAGCGCCAACTCCAAATCGATGGGGCCTCTTCTTCTTCTTCTTGGATCAACATGGAATAGGGGCACAAACCTACTCGTTTCCACCCACCAAGAATCACGACCAATAACATGATCTCGAGATCACCTGCAAAATACGATTCAAAGAAAACACCGTGCGAAATCGTCCTAAAGAGAGGTGTAATGGCCAAAATTGTCAAAAGAGATAGAGAACTTGATCAAATCAAAAAGGAGTAAAAAGGTTAAGAAATGGACAAAATAAGGATGATGTAAATCAAATAAGCTGCAACAGGTCCTCTAAAGTTAGGTTGAAAGCTCCCTTATCAATCCCACATAGGATGTTTGATCTCCTTCCTAACATTGTCATACACCCAACTTCTCAATATCATTACTAATGGGAATCACCTTTCCTTGAAGGCGGGGTTCGAAGGATCCAAAGTACGAATAGGTTGACTGCTCAAATGTCAATTTCAGCTCAAGACATACTTACTCAATTGGAATAACATGAGAAGGATCACTGCAATAACTCTGCAATATTGCGATACATGAAAAATATCGTGAATCTTGGATAAATCCGGCGGTATAGCCAATATGTAAGAAACTTTCCAATTCACTCAAAAAAATTAATGGCCTAGATAATTTAAACTAAACTTTTCCTTCTCCACTGAAACTCATCACACACTTTCATCAGAGATTTATTCAACAAGACTTCGTTACCAACATCCTAAGAAATTACGCTAACGTTAGAGATCAACGTAGGAATTTTTCTTATCTGAGCAGCTTTTATCTTACCTTGGATTATTTTCACTCGCTCAACTGTATCATGAATCATCTCTGGCATCAATATTAAAGAATCAACTATATTGCTTCAATAAGTAGGACTAAGACACTTTCACCCATACTAGGCCCCATAGGGAGCCATCTGAATACTTACTTGATAACTATTGTTCTAAAGCAAACTCCACCAAACTCAACGACTTGACCCAAGATCGTTGGACTTTCAAAGGCACAAACACGAAGCATCTGTCTGAATCGTTCTCTCAGTTTAGCCATTAGTAGGCATGAATGGTAGAACTCGATCTCAACTTTGTACCAAAAGCTCCTTGCAAACAATTAAGTAAATGAGATAAGAACCTCAGACCAAGGTTGGCAATGATACCCTTAGAAATACCACGAAGTCAGATAATCTTATTGGCATAAGCTTCGGCTAACTCCATCTAATCTTCATCAGAATGAATCAAGCTTGTAACACCCCGCTAATCCGATCCACCTTCTTTTTTATAAAACATGATAAGGGAAAAATACATGTGGGTTCGACTCGAGGGATGTCCTACCGTTGCACTTATCTATTGGAAATAAATGCAAGGCTATTAGGCTAAAACTCTAACTTCCAAATTAATAATCCTTACAACCCAACAAATTGTTCAACTAAAATTAACAACTGAAGGTCTTAGAGTTCCAATGGAAGTTAAACTTAAAATCTAAGTGGTTGACGACTCTAGATTAATCTCTATTTGTTCCCCAATAGATCACCCACCAACACAGAAGACATTGAAACAAGAGAGACAAGCTCCCAGAAATCAGATCCACCTCTACCCCGTAAAAATCCTTAAGTTGATATTATACTTTGCAAAATAATAGGATTAGGGTTTGAAACACTACGTATATACACATACAGATTAATTAATAAGCATATAACTACAACAATTCATTTATTTATTATTATCCAATTATTGAAGGAGAGGAAAAAGAATGCTAGTAGGTCGGGGTCACTACCCCTGTTATCCACCTACTTCATCATTATATAATTCACAATGGCCATAATAACAGAGTCCCTAGTGCGCACATCCCTTCCGCTTGGATCACAGCAAGATAAAAGGAACATAAGTCAGCATAATTCAACATAATTCAGCATAATCAAAATAAAGAAACTTGTAGGTTGTCGCTGAACCTCCCATATAGGGCAACCCTTGATCATCATTTCCCCCCAATATTTCACTTTAAGCTATTAATAGCTTTTACGAGTCGTCACTTAATACATGTAGACACACATATCATTTTATTTAACCAAGTGTGAATTTATTTAATCCAATATTGACCAAGATTTTCAATTCATCAAATGGCTTAACTAGAGAGCCCAAATTTGTTCACAACCATCACTTGGCAAAACTAAATAATCCATTTTAACCAATTCAATCGCTTGTCACAATCACGGTTTTTCATTCAAAATTTCAAATAATGACAATGATAATATTAATAATAATAAGAATTTTAATAAAACAATAACGTTAACAAAATCTAATAACATTAATACTAATAATAACAATAATATCATTGATACTAACAGAGTTGAAAATGACGTTAATAATAATAATGATAACGATGATAATAATAATAACGTTAACAATGATGACGTAACAATGATAACAATAAAAAATAAAAAATGTTAACAATGATAATTAATAACTTTAACAACATCAAAATAATAATTATTATATTCACTGTTAATTATCGTCATTCCAACCATTATACGATCATTTCATATTCCATAACGGTATACTGTTCATAGTCATATTCCAATTCAGGTAGTCATGTAAATATCATTTATCCTACGGGATCTATTTTTGGATGGACATTGTAGATTACCTCGTGAAGCGTGCCTAAATGCTAAACCACGAACAAATTAAGACTCTTGATATTCCTCGTCTACGTACTCAAGGTCTACAATACATATTAACGAGATCATTTAGTTACCTAAATAACCCCTTTTATTAATAAAACGAAAAATTATGAATAATTATCTACACGATTCACCTATTTCAAAATAACCACCCCATTTTCATTTGTGTTAAAATAACCTCCTCTAATTTCCTTAACTTTTTCAAATACCCACCTGTTGACGGAATTTTCTAACAGCGTTAAGTGTGAGGTTTAAATTCTTACTAAATTACCTTATTCCTCCGTAATTTCCCTAATGACCTTACTAATTTATAGTTTGACCGGTCAAATCATGATTAACATTTTAAAAGTCGTTTTTGAACAATGTTACAATTTTTTTTATTAATCACTACATTTCACTATTCATCCACCCTCCCTTTAACTAGCTATAATGATTATGCACCAGGATAAACATAGTCAATATGGGATCTTGTTAGATTCGTCTCGGTATATCTTAATTAAAATTAACTTTCTATAATTTTTACTTGAGCATAATTAGAGTTATTAACATGTAAAGTTGTGCGTTGAGAGGCGTGAAACTCTATATGCAGCAATTAATAAAGAATGAAGGAAGTATTCTTTATATATATGACATGGTAACAGACACAAATTTTGAGACAACATTTAATCGCGTTTTTAATACTAAAGACGACGTTATTTCAAAAAAGAAACACCGACATACGCCTTTTATGGGCATGAATTTGAGAATATCTACCAGACGAGTGCCTACAAGCCGAGTTTGCGAGCATGTACTTTGAGACGGCTTTTCGGACGGAACACAACATTATTTCGAAAAAACGAACACCACCATACGCCCTTTCTGAGCACAAATTTGGAGAATAACTATGAAACGAGTACCTACAAGCCTGAGTTTTTGAGCACGTACTTGAAAATGAATTTTTCGAACGGAACACGAGTTTTTTCTGATAAAAACCACCATAGTAAAACCCTATGGGCACGAAATTTGAGAACCCCAAGAAACGAGTACCTACAAGACGATATTTTGGGCATGTAGGTTAGAGTCGGCATTTTTGGACGAAACACAAAGTTGTTTCGAATACGGACTTTCAGCGACATGCCAGAAATTCGTAGAGATTGTAGGTACTTGTTTCGTAGAGATTCGCAAATTCGTGCCCCTTAAGGCGAACGATGGTGTCAGTTTTTCGAACTAACATCGTTTTGAGTATTAAAACGCGATTAAAAGTTGTGTCGAAATTTGTGTCCATTACCATGTCATATATCTAAAATATGTAGTTTAAAAAAGTTGTCCAATTATACAAGCAAATAAAAAAGAATTTTAAAATGTTAATCATGACTTGACCGGTTAATTATAGATTAGTAAGGTAATAAGGGAAAAATTTGGAGGGAGTTAGGGTGTTTTGGTAAGAATTTGGGCCTCACATATTTAATGCCGTTAGAAAAATTCGTTAACAGGTGAGTGTTTGAAAAAGTTAAAAAAGGAAAATAGAAGTGGTTATTTAAACACAAACGAAAAAGGGGTAGTTATTTTAAAAAAGAAAAAAATTGACGGGAAAAATCACACATTTGGCCGATCATCCACCACGGTACCCCTTCAATTAATCCAGCTATAATCCAACTAAGGATCCTCATATTCTCCCACTGGTACCAAAACCTACTACTGTAAATCGGTAAATAAAATTGTTTTCCAGTTATTTTAGCTCCCAAATTCACATTACCCTTTCATCTTCTCCCAAACCTATGATACTCTACCACCAAAATCACGAGAGACTCCATTGTTGCCAAGCTTCGTTCCAGAAATTTATGTTTCGTCTTCTACCAACCTCCATTGTTGCAGTTGTTCACAAAGTTCTTGGAATTCGAAGTGCCTTGAAAAGGTGGGGCCAAAGTACAATGTAGTTGTCTTTTGCCTATTCTTCACTTTGCTTGTTGCATTTAATGTTAAGTCTTCCTCCGTTTTTTATAATCGCTACACTTCTAAAAACACGGTTCCTAGGCAAAATTTGGAAGGGTGGCTGACTGTGTATGGGGGGTATGTGATTAATTATATTAGTGGCGACCACTAAAGGGTAAAAAAAACCGTGAAAGGCCACCCATCACCATCCACCCTCAACCCCCACCGATCGCCTGCAGATTTCGAACTACACCACCACCACCACCTGAAATCCCCCATCACCACCCATACCCTAACCCTAACACCCGCCCCTTTTAACCTCTTTCCCCACCCCTTGAACCTCCAGCGCGACCACCATTGCACCACCGCCACCCTCACCCTTCGCCGAAAACTTCAGCCCAATGCCACCACCAGAAACCTTTTAGAAACCACCACCAAACACCCCACTCGACAACCAGCCTGACCGCCTCACCTTTACCTTTTCGAAAACAAGCCACCACCACCTCCACCTTTTAGGAAACCAGCAACAATCTCCTCCTGCTTTTCGAAAACCACGCAACTCCCTCCAAACAGACCCAGACCAACCGAAACCCACACCACCACCACTTAAGCCTCTCCCCTTAACCACCAATCTGTTGCAGGAGAAGGGAGAGAGATGCGCAGAGAGAGAGGCTTTGGTGGAGAAGAGAACGCGTAGAGGAGGGGAGAGATGGAGGGAGAGGCGCGGCAGCGAGGAGAGTAATGACGCTTGCAAGGTGGCCAAAAAAGTTCGAGTGTTGTTATGAAAAGGGTGAAAAGTGCGAGTGATGTTATGGTGTGGCCGGTTGGGGTTTGGCGGTTGTGTTGGGGACGGGAAATGGGTGAGGAAGATAGGTGGTGGTGGTGGTGGTGGTGGTGGAAAAGAAGGAGAATAGAGGGGCAAAGGGTGGGGAACGGGTTGGCTGATTTTGATTTATTTGTTATAATTTGTAATTAGTATATATTAGTTTGTCATTTAGGAAGTTATAATTAGTAATTAAGTAATATTTAATTTTTAAAGTAAGTGTAATATGGTAAATTTACAGCAAAAAACACACCAAAAAAGGAAAAAATAGAAGTGTAGCGATTAATTCCAAATTGTCATATAGGGAAGCTTGTGCGATAAAAAAACGGAGGAAGTATATTTTATCTACTTTGACTCATAGCAGATGGGGGAGCGAAGGGACAACGCTTTAAAAGAATTAAGGGATCAATTAGCTATGAGGCATTAGGTTGTAGTGAAGAGCGACGAGAAGCACAACTTCTATGAAAGCTCAAATTTCAAGATCCTGGTCTCCATCTCCATGTTGGTCTTGGTGGTTTTTTCGAGGCAGTGAATTATAGTAGTTGTTAATAAGTGTATTTTGTAGGCGTAAACAAAACCGAATGATTCATTACCCAAATACAAACTGATATAAATCTGATCCAAATGACGGTACTACCAATAAGACTTGAATGATAGTGAGCTAGTGATCACACCACTTATTCTGGACAAAAAATTATGTGCTTTCTTCCTTCCCATTTTGATTCACACTCTAATTTACTCCATATTTTGTTCCTAAATTTTTCAATGTGGCTTTCTTCAAAAAATTCATTTTCAGATATTGAAATATGTATGTTGGATTAAAAGTTCCTGCCATGCTTTAAGAAGAGAGGAAGAAGAGGTGTGAAGAAGAAAGAAAGAAATGGAGAGAATGGCATAAGAAGCAGGGGGCGTGAAGAAGAAATGAAAGAGAGGAAGAACGGTTATAATGAAGGGAGACACAAAAATAAAAGAAAAAGAACTTGCAGTAATCAACTTAACTGCTGCAATAGGTAACGCTTTACGTAGATAACGCTAACCTTTGCCAACCAAACACTTTTTATATTAATAAAAATTCGTTTGGGGGAAATCAACAAGGGTTCGATTCGGATGGAAAGCGTTACTGCCGCACTCAACTCCTTGGAATTCCGTGGCCGTAACTAAACGACCTTCATTCAAACTTAATTAAAATCATCACTGGCAAATTTAACTAGTTCGTTAAGTGCAAATACTAATTAAGTGTTTCGAGTTCTACGGAGCAAATATTAAACTAGGTGGATGACAACTTCTAGTTGGTCTCTCATAATTCCCTCGATCACCCACAAATAAACATTGAAAAGAACAAAACCAAACTCCCAAAATCAGATAAACTGAGTAATTTCGCTCAATCCCGTAAGACTCACCGTTGAAAATACTGTGAAAATAATGGATTTAATAGAGTCGAAAGCATATACATATATATATAATAAAATTTATAATCAATGAGTGCATTCATATATATATATAAGATTGACTTTCAATTAATTCAATAATTCAGTATTATCCGATTATTTAAGGAGAGGAAAGACGACCGATGGCAAAAAAAGGTCAATCCCCTGACCATCCTTACTTTGAGGTGTAGGGCGGGGTCAATCCCCAGTAACTACGTACAAATATGATATTAGAATAAACCAGAGTTTTTCACTCCTTCTTCCGTGGAAACACATCGAGATAGAAGGAAGACAAATAACAGAAAAATCAGCATAGGAATATGGGGCTTTGTAGGTGGCTACAGAACCTCTGATACAGGGCAAGCAGCATTAAATCATTAATTCCTTTATGTCACTTTAAGTGATTTATGGTTTACTTCAAGTTATCATATCACGTATTCACATATACATCGGTCATTTAACCGAGAGTTAAGCAGATTCTTTCCAATTAAAGCAACTCATTTCATACATAGCTAATTCCGATAGCATATCCATATTCTCAACCATCACTTGGTTGATAACTCATAATCATTTCCATATAATTTCATCCTAATCAACTTCCGTTTATAACTTCCATATTCTTAATAACGATTATAATAACCATGTTAAATAATAAAGATAATAATAATAACAATAATAACAATAATAAAAATAATAAATATTAATAATAATAACAATAATAATAATAATAATAAAAATAATAATAAAAATAATAACAAGATTTTACTTACTATTTTAAATCCCGTCATAATAGTCATTGTCATAGTCCATAATCCACTTTCATATTCATGGTTTATGATAAGGTTCATTCTTGTTATCCGTTTAATTCTTCATAATTCATACTAAATTGATAATCATAACCCATAACTAATTATAACCAATATCCACATATTAACTTTATTATCACATAATCAAATAATTAATTTACATAATCTCAAGGTTAAATCATTTTATTTTACGAAATCTACTTGTGGATGAACATTATGGTAATTACGCAATCCATATTTTAATTAACATAGTCACATGATTAAATCTTTTATTTCCCACTTGGATATGTTTAGATGGACATCAGTATTACCTCTTGAAGCGAATGAAACTAAATCACGAACGAATCAACACTCTTAAATCTCAATCCTATAATCAATCCTTTCCCAAATTAAAGCGAAATCTAAAGTTAGTTTCCTAAATAACCCTTATGATTTTATAAATAAATAAAGTAAATAATTTAAATAACTTAAAAACTTATTAATAAAAGTTTATAAATCGAAGTTTAAGTTTCGGCAATTTATTTATAAAAATCATTTTAAGTACTTATTTCATTTCAACTTTAATATTTATTTAACTTAAATATTATAAATAATTTAAATGAACACTGAAAATCAACTTCATTATATTCATTATATACTAATGAAACTTATAAATATTTTTAAGTTATGAAAAGTTAATAAATCAAATAGTAATAATAAGCTTAAAATGAAAGTTTTATTTTAATTAAACAAAACAGCTAACAAAGAAGGATGGGTCATTTATTTAAAGTGTTGGGCTAACTTTAGGGTAAAAATCTAATATGGGAGGGAGTAAGTTTGGGCAGACCCTGTTAAAAATAAAAGTGACTTTGGGTTATTTGTTAAGTGGAAACATAGAGAAGAAATAAAGAAATAGTAGAAGAGAAAGGAAGAACAGAGGAAGGAGGTTGCGGTTGGTACTGGTTTCCGGCGGCTACAGGTGGCCGGAGGGTGGTGAGTGTCGCGCCGGCTAGGCGGCAGCAAGGGGGTGACGCTGTTGTGCCGCTTGTGCTGCGTGGCGCAGCGTTGGCGGCGGCGAAGGGGGGTGCGTGGCTGCGTGCTGCTGCTGCACGCGGTGGCAGCAACCGAGCCGCACTGCGCGCGGTGGTGGTGGTTAGTTGTGTTTGTTTTTGTGGTTGCGTTTTAATGGTAGTTTAAGCTTTGGTTTTGTTTTAATAGTTGTTAATAAAATCCGAAATTAAAGGAAAGGAGGAAGAAGAGGTAAAACAAATGAATGTGATTTGGGTGAGTTCTTGGATGGGTATAGATGGGTATTTATAGGCAAAAATTCTGATTTGGGTTTGAATGGTCAAGCACCATTGATGAGGGTAGCATGGAGGTTGAAGAGAGGTTGATTTTTTGACTCAATTGTGTAAGTGAATCAGATTTTTGAGTGGAAAAATCTGATTTCTTACAAGATGGGAAGTTGCTTGAGGGTTTGGAGAAGCCATTAATGGTTGTTAGGTGAAGGAGGAATGTGATGATGGAGGGTGATAAGAGCTTTGAATTGGGTGATATCCGATAAGTGATAAGTGGTCATGATAGGCTATGGGAATGATAAGGGCATGTGTAGTAATTTAAAAATCAAGTATTAAAAAGTTGTACATCAAAATGTTTATACTAGTGCGTGAAATAACACACAAATGAAATAAATATTTAAAGTAGTTGTTTATTTAATTTTAATACTAACTAAACATTAATAATGGAAATAATATTATATCAAAATAATTAGTGTGTTTAAAATAGGGAAAATTATATAGAATAATGCAACCTTTAGGCGATTCGCAAATAATAATGCAATCTAAAGATTATTCTGGAATAATGCAACCTTAATACCCCGTTTAGTTTAAACAGGACAAATAACCGGTAACTTAGAACCTAGGTAATATTTTATTTAAAACTTTAAATTTTAATTAATATATTAATATAATAAAAAATATAAAAATAAAACCCCCAAACCCCACGACCCACCCTCCCCGCCACTAAGCCACTGTTACCCATCTGGCTTCCCCAGACCGGACGACCTCCCCCTTGCCTTCTCTTTCTTTCAATCCTCGTCGTCGCACAAGAACGTCACTCACTCCCGCACGGACGACCTTCCCCGCACCTTCTATTTCTTTCAATCCTCCTCGTCGCACAAACGCCTTTCCTCCCGCACGGACGACCTCCTCCCCGCCTTCTCTGGCATACAACAAATCTCCTTGCACGACACCCTATAAATGACTGCTTCCCCCGCCTTCGCTGCGCCACCACAGCGTTGTCTTCTACTCACCATCAGTGCTCAGACCCATTTTCGCCGACGAAAATGGGATGGGGTGAGGTTGGCGGTGGCTCTAGTGGTTTGTGTTGGGGAAAATGAAGTGGTGGGATGTGGGTGGGGAGGTGAAAGAGGGGCTGACGGTGGGGGGGAAAAGTGAGTTTGATTTTATTTTTTTTGTTATTTTGTTTTTATTTTACTTTTTACAATTGTTTATGATAGCCAGTTATCCTTCGACAAGTCCATTTACCTGTTCTTCAAGTCATAATCGGTTTAATCTGTTTAAAATAAATGGGGTATAAGGATTGCATGCTCCCCGAATAATCTTTAGGTTGCATTATTATTTGCACGAATGGCCGAATTCCCAACGTTATTATAGGCAATTTTTCCCTTTAAAATATTCGTAAATAAAATCTTAATAAAAATTAATACTTTAATAAAATTCAAAATTTTTAATTAACACGTATTTTGCTAATAATATAGTTTATAAAGTAATTAATACGTTTTAAAGCTAATAATATACTCCCCTCCGTTTTTTAATACATACGGCTTTGCCTTTGACCGGGAAAAAGTGCAAAAGTAAGAAGAAGAAGGTTAGTAAAAGTAAGGAAAAAGTGAAAAATGTAGAGATAATAGAAAAAAGTATGAGAGAAGTGTAATAATTAGGTGGGCCGACCTTGGCTATGGTAAAAGGTAGAAAGGTACCAATTTAAAAAACCAAAATGGAGAAATGTGCATATTAAAAAAATGGAGAGAGTAGTTTAGAAATTCTGGGTATTACAGTACAGTGGGAGAATATGAGGTCAAAGTTCGAATTATGATTAATTGAAGTGGTACCAATAGTGAAAGACCTGCTAAAGAAGAGATTTTTCCTATCAATTTTTTGCATTTTAAAATAGGTGTCATTAAAGGTGTTATTCACATTTTTCCTTAATAAAATAAATAACTTAAATAATTCAAATGACTAAAAAGTTGTTAATTATTTAAAAGATGGTAAATAAATCAAATGTTTAGTGTTTCAAGATGGATATAGATTAAATTAATTTATTGTGTTAACAATTAGGATAAATTAGTAAAGAAATCACAGGGGGAATAATTGGTTCATATAATCAGTTTCAAAGCAATGGAAGAGGAGGGAAAAAAAAGGCAGAGGACGCGGGGTGGTCACGCAAGGAAAGGAGGAAGAAGAAGGAGAAGGGGCCCTGGCGGTTGGGCGGCAGGCTGGCCGGCGATGGGCAGCAGCAGAACACACCACGTGCCTGCATGCGCGAGTTCTGGATGAGTGCAGGTCGTCTGTGGTGGTTCAATGGAAGAAGAAAGGTGGTTACACGGTGTGCGACGAATTTTTAGGTGGCGGTTGAGGTGGTTTCAGGTAGTCCGACAGGTGGTGTTCACGATGGTGGTTCAATGGTGTTATTTTACTAATTTTATTTTCAAAACAAAAAACTGAAATTAAGAGAGGAAGAAGAATTGAAGCCAACCTTTGAATGGTGTTTGCTTGAGCATTTGGGTGGAGTAAAATTCAGTATTTATAACCACTTTACGGTTAGAAAATTTGAGCCTGGTCAAGCTTCATCAATGGTGATGATTTTAGCAACTGAAATGAGATTTGTTTTTTATTACTGTGCCTATATTTTTTTGCTGAGTTCCTTGCTTGAATGTCAATGGTTTATGACAAGAGTAATTGGGTGTTGAATTTTTGCTTTTGGATTTGCTTGTTTTCTCCCATGAAGAAGAAAACTTGGAAGAAGAAGAAATCAGCTTTCCTGATGGCTGGTTTCTTCATTTGTTTTTGTTTTTTTTTGGCTAGGTAATGTATTTGTACTTTACATTTGGACAATGGACTTGGTAATTAAATTTTGGGGTTTGAACATTGGTCTATTTGTGGATATTTGGGAATAAGAATACTCACTGAACAAGTTTAAATTTCAATAACAATGGTTTAACAATTAAATTATTTAATAAAATTAAAATAAATAACCAAAATACATAAATGCATGTATTTCAAATCTAAATCATTTATTAAGTAATTCAAGAATGAATGAATGAAATCATTTTTAATAAACATATTATTAAATAAAACAAAGTTATGGATAAATATATTTAAGTGAAAATAATGTAAAAGCTTCATAAAAATACAATAAGTGTCGAGTTCGGTGCATTACATTTATTCCTCCTTA
This sequence comes from Patellifolia procumbens, assembly GCA_947645195.1. Taxonomy (NCBI): domain Eukaryota; kingdom Viridiplantae; phylum Streptophyta; class Magnoliopsida; order Caryophyllales; family Amaranthaceae; genus Patellifolia; species Patellifolia procumbens. The sequence goes on along the minus strand of CANSGD010000629.1, from coordinate 1,546 downwards.
AAAACAAATTTAGTCCTAGAACTTTAAAGTTAGATTTTTAAAGAAGTGAAATTCTGAACAATGTGCACTCTGTTTTTCTTGTTGATACACTTCCACTTTTTTGACTTCTTAATGGTACACCTGTAGTTTGAAATCTTCCCTACATGATCATTCCGTTAAATAAAGGTTAATTTAGAGTTAATTAGGGTTAGGGGTTTGTCTCGTTTTACGTGCTTTGACTTATTCAAGGTTAAGATGACGATTTTTCGAAAAACGGACATCATTATGCACCCTTTACGGTTAAATTATTCGAGAATCCGTACGAAATAAGTTTCAATAAACCGGGTTTTTTAACACGCACCTCGAGGTGGATTTTTGATAGCCGAAGAAGCCCCCTCGAAGTACATGGTCGAAAACAAAACATCGTCGTCCGTTTTGTAGGGATATCGAAATTATTGCCGAAAAGGGGTGAATGGTGGTGTACGTTTTGAAAAACGTCATCTTCACGCGAAAAAGTCAAAGCACGCAAAGCGCGACAAACCCACTAGCCCTCATTAACCCTAAAGTAACATTTTATTTAATTGAATGTTCACGCTAGGAAAGATTTTAAACTATAGGTATACCATTAAAAAGTAAAAGATAAGTGTACCAGTGAATAATTTTAAGTGTATCCGTTGTTCCTATTGTTAACAAAATATTAGTTCGAAAACATTGGTATCACATTCGGTCCTTAAAAATTCGTCGAAACTCTATAATGATACTAATAAAAGAGTTTGGGATAACGCTTTTTCATGTCATCTTCTGTTTCCCAGTTGGTTCTTTCAGTTTGATGATTAGTCCGTAAGACTTTGTCTAACATAACCGCCTTGTTCGGGTATTTCTCGTTTTGGTATCAAAGGATTTTGATAGGACGTTCTTCAAAGGAGGGTCTCGTGAAGCTCTATGGTTTGAGTTGAATAATATGGGTGGGGCCAGGAACGTATTTACGGAGTTGAGACACATGAACATTATAAACATTGGCTAACTCTGTCAATAAGGCTTAACCTGTCAGTCCTTCCCCAATCCTTTCAATTACTTCGTAAGGTCCGATGTGTCAGGGACTTAGTTTTCCTTTTCTACCAAACCCCCTTGCTTTCCTTGAGTCAGTGAGACCTTTAAAATACCTTTTCTACCACACTAAACTCTAGATCTCGTCTCCTTTGATAGTGATATGACCACTGTGGATCCTAAACTACTTTCAGACATTCTTGAATCATCTTGACCATATTAGTGGTTTTTAAGGTGATTTCTGGTCCCAAATTGAACGACTACTTAACATCACTCCAACATATGGGACTCCTACATTTTTGTCCATACAATGCAACGCGAGAGTCATTCCTATGCTCGAGTGATAACTATTGTTATACGAGAATTCAATGTCTGGTAAATGATCATCCCGAGATCACTTGAAATCCATTACACATGCCCTCAATATATGTTCCAAGTCTGAAGTGTTATATATGTCTGGCCATCGGTTGTTGGGTGAGGTAGTACTGAATTTCAATAGCATTACCCAACTGCTGTCTGG